>PVJX010006166.1:0-79755 GCA_004027295.1 Dolichotis patagonum
CTCAATATGGTAAAGGCCATCTATGACAAACCAACAGCCAGCATCATATTGAATGGTCAAAAACTGAAAGCCTTTACCTTAAAATCAGGCACAAGACAAGGATGTCCACTATCACCACTGCTATTCAACATAGTACTGGAAATACTAGCCAGAGCAATAAGACAGGAAAGAGAAATAAAAGGAGTAAAGATAGGAAAAGCGGAAATTAAATTATCATTATTTGCAGATGACATGATACTTTACACAGAAGACCCCCAAAACCCCATTGAAAGACTCCTAGATATAATGAACAAATTCAGCAAGGTAGCCGGATAGAAAGTCAATACACAAAAATCAATAGCATTTCTTCAGCTAAAAATAAGAATTCCACCTTCCTATGTATAAGAGTTAAGCAGTGGAGGAAAACCAAAAAATCTGATTCTGAAACATAGCATTAGCCTTTTCAGTTCAGTGCAGATGAGAGTATTCAGAGGGGATAATGCCAAAGCTGCTACAACATCTCAAGACTACCCATGCAATTATTTTAGGGACCATTCTTCTTAAAATGCTTTTTTTTTTCATTGTTGGCAAAGAATATGCCTCCATTTTTTTTTACAGGGTAGGAAGACAGATGAGGATGTCTAGCCCAAAAGGAACAGACACAAGATCTCTAGATATCAGGGTTCCATTGGCAGCATGGAGAATGGAGAGAGCCAATAACTTAGCACTCACACTTGGAACTTGTGCACTTGGCACTTGCACACCACTGCACCACTGCTTTACAAAAGAGAACCCACTGAGGCTGAAAACACTCTAGTGACATGAGGATCTCTACCTAATCTTTCAAGTCAGCTTTCAGTGAGAGGATGGAAGTGGTTGACTAAAATAATTCTTTGTTATGTATTCTTAAAAATTTCAAATAACCAATGATAGTTAATCAAATGTTTTAGATAATTTCCATAATACAGTGAAAATTCCTAAAATATAATTCATTAATCATATTTAAAATTAAAATAATAAATAAAAATTCAAGAATACATTGTTACCTATACTTGCCCTTAAAAATTTTAAACAGTGGAAGAGGTAACAAGGCACACACTTAAAATACCTAGCTAACAATTCAAGATGATATGGGCTATGATATGGGTCAAATGAGTGGTTTAAATCCGATCAATAGAGGAAGGAAAGTGATTTTTCAACCTGAAGGAGAAAGAAAACTTTATGGTAAAATATAGATCTGAACAACCTTGAATACTGAGTATAATTTTCAGAGCAAAATGAAGAGTGAGAACACTATTAACTAACAAAGATAAGCATGAATTTGTCTTTCCACTGTTACGTAAAAAGTTAAGAAAACATGTGTTACTTTCCATTCGAGAAGAAGCAGAGTCAGCTTTATGATTCATTTTGCACCAAGTTGATAGATTTTAAAAAGATTTTCAAATTCTGCACTATCAAAATTCTTAAGTCTTCCCTCCATGTAACAATATATGAAAGAAGGAAAGGAAAATAAGTGGGGACAGGTGGTCTTGACTTCATTATCAATAATGAGACATTGAGGTATTTATATATCCCTGTTTTCATTTTGATGAGATTATAGCAAACATTGTAGGTTGAGTGTTGCAAGAAAGTCCCCAAAGGAACAACCACTTACTTTCTATAGAAATACATTCATGCATACAGTGTAAGAATGACAGTATAAAGAATTTTCTTGATTCCTCTGGATGGTTTGACATGCAGCAATAATCTGTTCAACCCATCCATCAGCTGTCTCCCCATTTATGTCTCCATCCATACATTTACCTACCCTTCCATCCATCACTTTCTCTACTACAAGTAGCTATACACTCATTCACTTTTATAACTAAAATAATGACTGTAAATTTTAAAATAAAACTAACAAATTACCTGCCCTCCAAACCTTCTTCTACAATGAACTCAAAACATTGATTAATTTCTCTTTGAAAATCTTCGGGTGGAAGCCAATGAATAACACTGTATGATTTGTCCTCCACTTTAAAGCTCAAGAAAACATTAGATATGTCACACAACATGACATCATTAACATAAAATATCAAAATATTATGAATGCAGATGTGTTTTTTTGAAATATTTTTTGTTTTGTTACTTTATCATTCATTCAGTCTTACAAACTGATAACATGTATGATGATTCAGGATTGTTTTTCCAATTTAAAGTTATGAAGGCCATAGATCTAGCTCAGTGGCATAAGCACCTACCTGGCAAGCATGAGGTTGTGAGTTTGATCTCTGGTACCAATAAATAAATAAATAAAATAAAGCTATGGAAGCTTCCATTTGTAGTTTTTATTTAAATATATAGGTAGAATGATGTCAAGATTGCATACATAGGAAGTGGTAGAGTTGATATTTAAATTCAGGTCTCTTTCACTCTAGAGCTTCAACTAGTTGCTTCAAAAAATCTCTTATTTCAAGTGACATATGCAAATAATTTTTTATTCAGTCAAAAAGTACTAAAGGCATAATTAAAACAGTAGTCCCTTGCATTTCTACTTACTACTGTGGACCTTTCCCCAGTACCTACATAGTAAACTCTGGCCCCAGTTTTGAAGTTTTATTCTTCTTGGGTTTCAAGATCCATACCACCTTTTTATCCTTATATGCCTCATCTGAGGAAAAAAATCCACATACTCCCTCCTCTTGCCCTGGTAGGACTTTCAAATCATGCAAGGTGGTTGTATTAGGTTTTTTTCCTGTACACACACACACACACACACACACACACACACACACACAACACACACACACACACACACACACACATACCTGAGAGGATCAACTTAAAAGGAAGAAAGATTCATTTTTCTCATGGCTTCACAGGTTTCAGTCCATGGTATATTAGTCCAGTTGCTTTAAGGTTTATGGAAAATCAATGTATCCTGATAGCAACACATGGCAGAGGATGCTGCACGGGTCATAGTTGGCTGGGGAGCAAACAGAAGAAGAGGAGGGGTCAGTATGCAAATATCCTCTCCAAAAGGTATGCTCCCAATGACTTAATTTCCTCCCATTGTCTTAAAGGTTTCATGTCTTTCCTCATGTCTTAAAGGTTCCACCAGCTCCCATGAGAGCCATAGACTGGTAATCAACTTTTAATACATTGGCTTTTGGGAGACACTTACCCAAATCAGAGCACAGGATAATGGAGGAGAACCTTCTCCCATCCCAATACCTCTCTACAGTGAAAATACAAGCCAGTTGTCCTCCTATTCTCTTAGGCTACTTTTCAGATTTGTTTGGAAATCTCTCCTGCTGTTTAAAAAAACTTAATTATGTGAGTAATAAACATCTCATGCCCTCTCAACATATATATCCTTCCAACAATAAAAGTATTGAGGGTAGATGAATGCATAGTCACCCACATTAATCCCCTGTACAATTCTTATTAAACGTTTAGGCTCTATCCAAATATCTATGAACAAATACTTTGAAGTCAAAGATTTGGCTTCACTTTGCCAGGGAAATAACATATCTTTAACTGGCTATATATGGAGTACTTGAACAGCCCTACTATTACTCCTGATCTTGCTAATTTGACCTTGACTGCTTCTAACTTTCTCTAGGAGTACAAGTATAACAGCACATTCTGATATCCTCCTCTGAGGAGATTCATTTTGACACACTTATATTCAAGACACAAAACTGTCCACATAGATGCTCACAAAAGGGATAAGCCATTGATTGTGCAGTGAAAAGTCAAGGTCTATCCAGGTATAATGATACACACTTGTAATTCTGGAACTCAAGAGGCTCAGGCAGAAGGATTCTGAGTTTGGAGCCAGCCTGAACTACATGAGAATTCAAGGTCAATTTGGACTACAGAACAAAACCTTATCTCAAAAAAAAAAAAATTCAGGGTCCCTTACTACAGTTAAATCCCAGGGAATTATCTAGTCAGTCAAAAATCTCTCCTGTGACTCTTTAAGAAACAACACTCAAGACCCTTTGCTACTCACAGTATTATAACAAATCCAACATCTTGTAAGCCCAGAAACAGAATATTATTCACTTGTATATTTTGTAAGAACCTATCCCTTCTTATCATTTGCAAATCCCATTTTGAATAAACCTCCACATAAGTCTCTAGAATTTGCCCAAATTACAGTCGGTACCTCATTAGTACGCTAAGAGAAATCTTCATTATAAAGCCTTTGGAAACCTCCTCTCGTGCATCTCAGAGTCCTCCTGACCACCTAATCATGACTGTATTAGTTTCCTATTGTTGCTGTAAGAAACAATTTCAAATGTAATGGCTTAACATAACACAAAAGTATTATCGTATAGTTGTGGAGATCCAAAGTCCAAAATGAATCTCATTAGGGAAAAATCCAGATAAGGATAGAAATGTGTCCTTTCCAAAAGTTTGGGGGATAATTCTTTATTTTTTTCTAGTTTCTAGAGGCAGCCTGCATGTCTTGGTTCATGGTCCCCTTCCATACTGCATCACTTGGATTTTTCTTCCTCCTCCTCCTCCTCCTCCTCCTCCTCCTCCTCCTCCTCCTCTTCTTCTTTCTTCTTCTTCTTCTTCTTCTTCTTCTTCTTCTTCTTCTTCTTCTTCTTCTTCTTCTTCTTCTTCTCCTATATTCTTGATAATATTCCTTCCCTTTCTCTGGTGGGCTTACCTGAACAATCCATGATAAATTCACCATCTCAAAATCTTTATATTAGTCCCTTTTGCTATATAAGTAAGCAAGCTTATAAGTGTCAAGTGCCAGGACTTGAATCTTATTAGAAGGACATAGTATAACTACCACAATCTAGACTACATAGGTTCATGTACATCTCACATGCAAAATGCATTCATCCCATCTCAACATCCTCCAAAGTCTCAAACCACCACATCAATATCTCAAAATGCAAATAACCTCCAAATAACCTATGTCAACTTTGGGTCAGAGTCTAGATATGACTCAGAGAGAGGTAAAATTTCTCTCCATCTCTGGACCTATGAAGCTAAGTAAGGAATTATCTGGATCCCAAACCAATCATTAGGAACAGGACACTAACTTTTTAAATTAAGATTATTGGTACACTTCGCGTATACCTAATGATCACACTCATCATAGGGAATTTGTACTTATACGTGATTGTTATTTTTCCCATTACTCTATCCTCCCTTCAACTCCTCTTTCCCTCCTTCTTTACAAAAGCTTTGTTTCCATTTTTTCCTTATTTTATTTTTTCTTTTCCCTTCCTTGCTATCCCCCTCCCCACCTCTCTAGTTCCCCTTCTCACTTGGCATACAGATATTGTGAAATAGGAAGAAAATGTTTAAATAGGACATCTGTTTTTAAGTCTTGAATCTAGATGTCTCCCCAAAGCCTCATGCAGCTATAGGTGAAGCTTTATTGGAGGTGGCTGAATCTAGGGTGTGTGAATGTGGATTAAGGGTATGACAGCAGGATTAAGAGTATGGGGTACTGGATTACTCTCTAATTGGTTTATCATAGTTCTGGGTGTGGGTAATGGAAAGCCCTACCTTGGGTGTAGGTAATGGTAAGGCTTGAACCTGGATGAGAGTTATCAGTTCACTGCCTTTTGCTTGCTACACTATGGAATGATGGTGATACCCTGCTGTCATGCTACTGTGCCTTGAAGCCAGCTAATTATGAACTGAAACTTCTACAAACTGTGAGCTGAAATAAACCTTTTCTCCTTTAACTTTGGGTGTCAGGTATTTTGTCTCAGCAATACAGAAAGTAACTGTGACACAAGTTATCATTCAAAAGGAACAAGAAGGAAGAAAATAAATAAGTAGCTAGTTCCAAGAAATTCTGACAAATGAACAAAGTGAGACTTTAATTCAAAGACCAAGATTAATCTTCTGCAGGTACAGCTCTTCACTCTGGATTTAATGGTCACCTTCAAAGTTATCCTTCATTTTTTAGAAAGGTCATTTGTGTGCTACTGAGTAGTTTGTCAACCTATTTCTTACCAGTAAAAAATTGGGAATCCATCAGCCTCTCTCTGCCCCTTTGAGCCCAAACTGATAGAGTTTCTCTCTGACGATTTGTCAGGTTCTTTGTATACCTCTTCTGTCTGTCATGATAATTCATTTCACTAGATACAAGGCTGTTCCACTGAGTTTTGATAGATCTTTTCATCTTTATTTTGGATTCTGCCTCTCTTAGTAAAGGAACTGATGAGTCATAGTCCCTAGCTTCAGGACAGTTCTCCAAGTGGCTTTGGCCTAATCTTACTTCTCCTCACCAATGCTCCTTCTCACTTTACTTCCTGACAGTTTACTGTACAGTTTGCTGGGAATGTAACATCATGATAGGGAAGGACTGGCCCAAAAAACCTAGGCTATGTTTCATTCCCAGGGCATTTCAGAGCCAGGGAAGGTTGCTTTTCATGGTTCTGTGTCTACGGGACAAGTGGGGCATGTGCGGTTGAGACACCATTTACTCCAGGCAGCTTTCAAAATCTTGAGCGTTTGACTCATCACTCTTAGGTTTCTGTCATCCCTTGTTGACTATCTGTAAATAAGGAGTCTACTTCAGAGAACTTGTTGAATATAAATGTGTTCTTACTTGCCAGACCCAGACAAGTTGGTAACTAGGGCACAGTGAATATCCTTCACACTGATATCTGTAATGAGTCTTCTGTGTCACTGAATACTCTGACTTTTGAGTCCTTCAGAGACAACAGTAAAAGGCTACCCATGTACCCCCCATTACTTTCTCTATGAGAAAAAAATATTTACTACTTTCTCAACATTAGATTTCTTAATTTTAAAATCTTTTTTACTCTTAACAGGCTGAGAATTTCTCAAATCGTGAAGCCCTAGCTTTGGGAAGGTTTTTTGCTTGTTATTTTCTCAATTTATTCCTTTCCTCCCATATTTTCATATACAACAAAAAACATTTAACATTAACTTTCTACCAAAAGCCTATTTGTGATTATCTACTGAGCCTCTAAGACAACATAGATTTTCTCTTATCTTGTGCCTCACTTCATTATGCATTGTCACTACCAGAATTCTTACTACCATTATTTCTACTAACAATATGCAGAGCAATTGAGGCTTCTCATTCCTGTAACTTTCACTGACAGCTTCATCATCTTGTCAATATTCTTTCAACTATTACCTATAACACTCTTACAATTCCAGAGATTGACTGAGGCAGTGGTATATGTGAGTATTATAAACCTTTCCTTCTTTCGTGCCTCTGATGCAATTTTTTAAAATTGTATATGAATAAATAACATGGGACTCATGTTATTTATTACCCAAGCATATTACCCAAGCCAGCTGTTAATAAATGGTTCCAGTATTTCAATACACTGAATTGGGGATCAGGTCAGAAATAATAACTCAATTGTGTGATTTCCTTATTTGCAGATCTCTACTCAAACTCCATAAAGGAAATGAAGGAAGGAGAATTTGACTTAATGCCTCAGAGGTATCTATAACAAAAAAATGGAAACTTATAAATCTGGGATAAAATGAACAAGATCTATGAACTCTTTGGATATGTTTTGGTGTACATATAATTGTTAAAGGAGTAGAAAATCTAGCTTTTAGAACTTTCTAAAAGTTTGTGGGAATTGGAAAATTAATTTTCTAATCTAAAGTTTTAATTTTAAATTTAGTTATCCTTTTCAAAATTAAAAAATAATTCCACAAAATAATCAATATATTATAATCATTTAATCTGATCTCCAGTCAGTACATATGCAAAGAACAGATATAAACAATAGGTATAGGTATAATTGATGTTCAATGAAGAACATGGAAACTAATCTAAAAGGTGATTAAAATTGCTTTAAGCAAACACTCAGAAGATATTTGTATCCCTGCATCCATAACAACATTATTTACAGTAGCTAAGAGGTGGAACCTACTCAAGTGTCCATTAACAGATGACCAGGTAAACATATATAGAATGAATCTATCTCCTTGTCTCCTCCTATCAATCCTTTATTATGCTTTGTGTTTGTACTTAGCCTTACTCAGATGAGTAAATTCATGTGTATGATTTATTTCACTTGACATATTTTCTTACAAATGTCTCAAATTTGCCCTTCTATATAGCTGAATAGTACTCTATTATGTATAGATGACATACTTTCATTATCCAATCATCTGTTGATGGATAAACAGGTTGCTTCTAAATCTCTTGTGAACAGGAAAGAGTCTAAGAGAATGTGGGTGAGAAGAGAGGAGGAGAGGGGAAAGAGAAATAAGTAGAATAAAAATATGACATGTACAGGGACAATAACCTCAATGAATGTAAACATTACATGTCATAAATATGAGATAAGATTAATAATGCCAATAAGAATGAAAATAGGGGAAAGGAATTTAGAGGAGGAGTTAAAGATGTAGGAGGCAAGGGGAAGGAGATTTTTTAAAAAGGACCAACCTCTATTATATACATGTACCCACTCCCCAAGAAGATTTAAACCACATTTACTGCAAACATGCACTAATGTAAAAATACATAGAAAGGAATGGAATATCACTTACATATAATAGAATATTATCCTTAAAAAGGAAAGAAATTCCCCCAACATGTTTTAGCCTTGAAAACAGTATGCTAGAAGAAATAAGCCACAAAAGACAAATGCTTCATTATTCCACTTATATGAGTTACCTAGACTTGCCCAACTAATAGAGAAATAAAATACAGTAATAGCAGGAGTTGGAGTGGGGAGTGATGGGGAATCAATGTTCAGTGGGTAGTCTTGGTTTGTTAATGAGATGTTAGGACAACAGTGGCTATAAAATAATGGTAAGTGTTCTTAAAGCCACAGTTTAGTGGTATTATGTACCAACAGAGAACAATCAACAAGATTTATTAGTTTTATTTTACTTAATATCCTTTAAACTTGATGACTCAAAAGTTTCTAACATCATTGCTATATCCAAATTCATGAACAGCCCAAGATTTTTTCAAAAATATACAATTATCTCAATAGTAGATTCTTAGCTAAATGAATAAGAAGTTCCCTGAGAAAACTTTATTAAATTTCAGTTATCATAAAAGAAAAACTTATCTATGATAAACAAAAAGTGATCCTTACATTTAAGAAGTGCTGAAAATGGCTGAATAATTCTATTCAATAGATTTAGGGTGAATTATGAGGTAGTATTTTTCAAAATAATCTGTAATATGTAGAAGATTGAATGAGATGGAGCAGAAACTCAGGAAAGTGAGAGAAACATGGGACTATGGAGTGTGCGGTCCTCGTTGACAGTCTAAAAAAGCTTCTAACACTTTACATAAACACACACACGCACACACACACTTTTCCATCCTTTCAGTCCATTTTGACTTTTTAAATACATTTTGTTAAACATTCTTATGAAAAAGTATCTTTGATGTTTACTTACAATAGAAGAAACCAAGAATTAGTGAGAAAAGCTACCTGATGTCAAAGAATACTTCCCTTATGAAACATGATAACATTATGTCCATGATCTTGATGAATCTGAGATAACTGGTCCATCAATAGGTAATGGCTTCTACCTAGGAACAATCCACAGCTTTGGTTTTGAAATAGAACAGAGGATCTGAAATTAGTGGACTAATGAATTCAGAAGATTCAGAGTGAGGAAGCAAGAAGTTGATGGTGAGACAAAGATGAGTTTGTTTAATTTTTTCCACTTCCTTCTGGGTGACCGCCAGCCCACAGCCCAAGACCTGACTGCCCAAATTCTTATACAAATCTTCCTTCAAATTTCCCCTCTCTGTTTCATGGTCACCATGTCAGTGTGATAAGCTTCTCCACGTTTGGGCCTTATGTTTCTCATCCTAAAGTTCATGCTTCATTTTAAGCAGTGCCTCACAGAGATACCATGTCTTAAAGAAATAATGGCACTGATGGAAATTCTGTAACAACGCCATGTATGTAAGTATGAAGGCTTCCTAACAGACAATCAGTGAGTGCTGTTTCTGAGAGTCTTCTCTGGAAATCTCTGTTTCTGGAGGATATTTAAATGAAGAAGCTGAAAGATGAGTCCAAAAAACAGCCACTAGACTAGAATATTGAGCCACCACTTTAGACTCAAAATCCTTGAATCAAATATTGTTTCCAATTTAGGCCTGAGTGTTACTCAACTTAGAATTATGACATTCTACTCAACATTGGAAACTATGGGACTTCTGGGTCCTAATACATAACAGATTAAGAAATTATCAACATTATGACAATCTTAGCAGCTTAAGAATAAAGAAACTTGATCCTCAAAAGAGGTAAAAGTTCCATCACTAGTGTTTTCTCTTAGACCATGTTTCAACTTGTCTTTGCTAAGTGTCTCAGCAAAAAGAAAGGCAGATCAGCAAAGAAGCTAATGCCAAATCCCAAAATTTTGAGAATGGAGGTAAAGGGGTGCAAATGATTCAGTTTTTACACTCCAGTTTGCATTGTCTGAGGTAACATGGGATTTATAGAGTACAAATCTCCTACACTTCTTTGCCTGTATTTTCATACACACAAGTACTGGTAGTCAGTGAGAAGGAATCTCCACACATGCAGCCTTGTATGTGGTGGATATTTGTGAGGCAGGTGCCTTCTGAGGCAAAGGAGAGAGTCAGGGCCTCAGAATCCACATGAGCTCCCTCTTGAAGAGTTATGGGGGGGGACTTTTAAGAAGTAGAGTTCTTTTACTTCACTACTAATAATTTCCAGAAGAAAAAGAAAGTGTATAGAAGTGGAAGTAGTGAGTTTTTAATAGTAATTTTTGAACACCACCTCTACCCTCTACCCTCCCACTCCCATTAAAAACTTGGGGCAGAAGATATGGAGAGGATAGTTTTGCCATAAGAGACTCCTGTGTAGCTCCCACTGTGCCCTTAGAGTACAAATGTGCTCTTGTAAAATATTCTCAATTCCCAGATCTCATTTCCACTCAGAAATTCAAAGGGAAAGTGGAATGAGATGATCTGCAGAATGAGTACTCCTTCATACTCCTTGATCCCTAATTCTGTGTTCTAAAATTCTCTAGAATAGAGCCCCATATCGGTTGAGGATGATTCCTTTACCCTGATGTTTTGGTCTTTCATCTGTTAATATTCCCTCTATAAACTGAAAGAAATAAAATCAAAACCACAGCATGTACTATCATGGGCTGCTCAGGCTCAGAACCTCCCAAATGAGTGGACAGTGAAGGTTTAAGTAAAAGAAAAGTGGCATGATTTTAGGGTGCTAGGAGGATCAAAACCCTCTAGTAGAATTCAAGATTCTCTGGGAGTTGAGACAAAGAATTCTCTGCGCAGCCCATGTTTATTTAGTGTTCAAACAAAAGAAGGGAGTACTAAGGAAAGCATGTGAACTGAGCAAGATCTTGGGAGTCAGTACAAAGAGTTCTTCAAGTAGTAAATTATGCTAATTAGAACTGTCTTGTCGCCAAGTTGACATTCACTCTGGTAGTGAGATGCCTGCAGCTACTTCTCCTTTAGTTAATTGGGATTGGAGCCAGATGTCCTCGACTATGGCCTGATCTTGTTCTTTGAGACATCATGGCATCACAGGACACTACGGGCTTCAGCCAGGACCAGTGATTCCTAGAGGTCCACTTACTATGAATCCACTGCCCATCTCCAGACAAAGGGTGTGGGCCTGAGACAGACTCACAACTAACACAGAAAGCCAACTGATTAATTTTAAATCTTGCCCAAAATCATTCCATAGTGTCTCCATCAATGCACAAAATCAGCCATAACATGAACACAAATCCTGCCAGCAGGTAGGGTGAAAAGAAGTAAGATTCAAAAGACCAAAAGATCCAAATGACTTGTGTGCTTTCCAAATTCACATCTCCTCTAGATGGAAACCCTCTATTGTCCTTACTAGCCTGAAATAACTTTCTCTGCTTCACTTCAGCACCAGATGCCGCTTCAAGAAATTTTCTGGGTGAACTCCAGGAACAACTTGCCCTGACCCCAGGAGCCTGGTAAAGCATAGCCCAGTTTCCACTGGATGCTGTTGTGAAGTCCACTAGCTAAGTTTGCTTTGACCTGGAAAAGTCTTGCTGAACCCCAGAAAAGGTTGTACAGTGTCCCTTGCCCTGGGCTGGATCTCAGAATGTTATGGAAAACAAACCAGACACAGGAAGAAATGGTACTGAGAAGGTTCAGGAGGCAGCAGTTTATTACACTGGTAGGCCTGACTGGATTTCTCCCAGAGTCAGACCCCACTGGGTGGCGTTTGGGGGGTTTTATGGGAAGGACAAGTGGGAGCAGACTTGGTGCACTATGATTAGAGGGTTGGGTGACCTCATGGGTTGCCAAGGGAGTTTAAAAAAAATCTCAGTCTACATACACAAGCTTGGGTTACACAAAGGAAGGAATGGTCTGTTATCAGGCTTGCCCAGGCATGTCTGTTGGTTCTGGTGGGAATTCTTGCTTGGCTTTTATTTTTAAAACTTAAATTTCTTCTTCAAAACATCTGGTCTGAGCCTTTCACATGGAATCTAAATCCCGAACAGGCAAGAGAGAAAGAGAGTTCTGATTCTTCCAAAACATTTTCTCTACTTCAGTGGTAGAAGCTCCAGTCTGCCTCACAGTCTGCCTACTTGGGCAGGCTGCTTCCTCCTCCTACACTGGACATGATCCCCTCTGGAAGTCCAGCCAAGACCTTCTGATCAAGCACTGTTCACCTGAGCCTTGGGAATGCAAGTACCCCAGACGCTCCTGTCTCTGAATTTTCACACTCATCTATCATGGAAACAGGGTTTTAGCAGCCCCTGAAAGTAGGATCCCAACAAGAATGAAGTGCATGAGAAGCAGTGCTTGCTGCCTCACCATGATCAGCCCTAGAGAAGGTAGGGAGCCCAGCTCTAAACTACGCACCCACTCCCTGAGCCCCTCTGGCTGTAAGAAAGGGAAAATGTGAAAAGCAGCCTCCCTGTCTTCTCTTCTCTGTCCTCCTTTGCCCTTCTGCCCCTCCTCCTTTGGTGTTAAATTGGTCATCTTATCCTCACCCTACCAACTATAGGCCCTAGGTAGGACTGTTGCTGAGTTGATCCTTAACTATATAATCACTTTCCTCTCAATCTAAAAAATACCGTACTATGATCAAAAGTGATAGTGACAGTGGAAAATCATGTTGATGATAGGCCACCTTCAAATAACTCACCTCTTATTGATGCTCTTTCAAATTGATGGTAATCAACCTTTCTTATAATAAACTGCCTCCATTACCTCTATTGCCATTTTCTCTCCTGTCACCCAGGGACTCACCTAAAATCACTAACTGATGTCACAAGCCCAAAACCTCCTTGGTAAGGAAATGGCTTTACTGTCTCTGGACTCCACCTCTGGAGGTACCTTTAAAAGATGCCAGTCCTGTAGAGATATTAATGGCCTAACTTTTCTGGTCTTTATTTGCAGAACTGAACTTCTAAAGCTGCCACTAGAATTGTGAATGAATATCATAAAATAGAACTGGTGTCTGGGCGTATTCTCTCCAGTCATACAGCTTCTAATTCTGTCCTTTTCAATGTCTGATCTTGGCAAGGTGGATATGCCTGGAAGTCACCTTTTCCTCAAACCAAAACTAGCATTAGGAAAGACTTTCAGACAAGCTTGATAACAGGTAGAGGATTCCTTCAATGGATTTCATGTTCACAAGATGAAGTGGACTCTTGAATCCTCTTAATGCTATTACTATTTTCTATCTGTGAGTCTTTTAAAATCTGAATTTAAAGCATCACATTTATACACATCTATGATGCCTGTTATAAGGAAAAGGGAGCAACCAGAGAGAGGGAGGAGAGTGAAAGGGGAAGAGAAAGGAAGAGGGAAGGACAATTACTAGGCATCACAAGGATCCAGTCCACCTGTTATTCTTGCATAATGCAGTAGCAAAATAAACTATTTGATATCATGCTCCAAACTAATCAGTGACTAGTAATTATCCCAGGCATTGTTTTGCTAGACAGAAAGATATAAAACATATTAATGAATGACGCATATAGTATATAGTATAGGTTCTTGGCAAATGCTGCTACCCATTATCCCTCTTTCATTTATCTGTGTATCCATCTACTATTTATCACCAGCAAATCATAGCATTGAATGGAGTATAATTTACAACTATTACGTTTATTTTTCATGTCAAATTGTCCCAGACTGCACTAGTGGGAGCCTCATAAAGCTGGTCCTTTTGTTTCTTGTTATTTTCCTTTCTATATCCCTTTTTTAAAGTATTCTTTCTCTATAGCAAGAAAAGATGCGCAGGCCCTGAGATATATAAATATACAAATATATTTAAATCTATGTATGTATCTTTATTTGAAAAAAACATTAGTTTATACTAATTACTCAGATTTTACTATTTCAATCCAACATGAGAAAGTTATTAACCAGTCTCCTCCCTTTCTGTATTATATCTTCTTTCCCCAACAATGCTGGCTCCTGACATCTTTAATATATTTACATATTTGTCCAATCTTACAATCAAAATATAGTTATAAAAATTTTGACTCACACCATTGGTAAAAACATTCTTGAAGACAGAAAGTAGAATATAGATTCTGAAGGTCCAGACTATCTAGAAAGGAAAAGTCACTTTCTCCCAACTTTACCTAATCTTATACACCTCTCATAGACAACCAATCTCATTTCCTCTTGATGTAAACTTGCTTACTTCTTTTTGTAAAAATAGACATACACAAATGGAATCATATTATTCTTTCACAGAAGGAATTGTTCCTAGACCCACACCACAGTGATTTACAGTAATTTTCCTAATTATTCCAAGTAGTGTAGTATTCTTTTTTTTGTTTTTTTAAATTTTATTTTAAAAGGGAGTAAAATTAAACACAACAAAACATAACAGAATGGGACATAAGAAAGCATAAATGTCAAAGCTAGACAACCAGAGATCTTCACTATCTGTCATATTGTCTCTTGTTTTCTTCCAAATGGTTGTCCTTATCTTTGCATATGGAGATATATATATCTTTGCATATGGAGAAATAACCTAGCCAATCTTTTCACAAGATGTGTAGTTCACTGGCTCCCACTTGCTAGGCAGGGGGGAGGGGGAGGGGTGACACGGGATAGGGGACAGGACGACATGAGATGTCTGATTCTCAGCCCACCCGCAGGCAGGATCACAGTCGTCCCCCAGAGATGGGAAGAGTTCCTTGTTCTCCTGGCACCTCAAGTCAACTGCACGGTGCAGGTCCCCATGCACCAGGGTCTCTCTCCTTCAGGCTGCCGAAAGTCTGCCACACTCTCATCCACCCCCCAGAGAGGGGAGGAGTTCCTTGTTCTCCTGGTGCCCTGAGTCAACTGCATGGTGCAGGTCTGGAGGCGCCAGGGTCTCTCCCCTGCAGGCCCCCTAAAGTCCGCCATACTCACCTGCTGTTTCTTTCTGATGAATTGACCATTCCATTTCCAAAGTTCTGAAATGGCCAACAGACCACAGAAAGAATTCTCTTTAGGCTCCTGTTTGAAACCAGCAGCTACAGGGATCTGCTGGCCTTGCTTCAAGGCCACTAGTGTAGTATTCTGCTGTGTACCTATACTAGTTTTTCAGCTAATCCCCTATGTATAGGCATTTGGGTTGTTTCTAATAGTTTGCAATTCTTTGTAAATAATTTTGAAGTAAGCAGATGTACTTTGATATTGTTGGAGGTGTATCTTCAGGGTAAATTCCTAACTGTGGGTCTCCTAGCTCAAAAGACAAGTGCACGTATAATTTTGTTAGGTCTTACCAAGTTTCCTCCATGAAGTTCTACAATTTTGCTTTACTATAAGCAATGCTAACAGAGCCAACCTATATCTACAGCCTAACCGAGGAATGTATTCTAAATATTTGTAGTTATGTCACTCAATCTAATAAGTGAGAAATGGTATCACAGTGTAGTTCTAATTTGCATTTCCCTGAACTCAAGTGATGATGTTATGTTTTGTATCCAGACGTTTCCTCCAAAGTCTCATCCACTGATAGGTGGGAATTTTGGGAGGTGACTAAATCTTAGGTGTGTGATATTAGATTAGTCCACTGATGTGTTTATAGCTATAGGGTGAAGCCTGGTGGGAGGAGGTGAGTCACTGTGTGTGTGGCCTGGATATATCACTCCTGCCGTGAATGCTTGCTACTTCCCGCCTGCCATGCCTTGGGCTGTTTGTCCTCTGCCATGCTCCTCTAACCTACCACCACCTTGGAACCAGCTGACTATAGACTAAAACTTCATATAAACTGTGAGCTGAAATAAACCTTTTTTCTTTTAACTTGTGTGTGTCGAGTATTTCACTCCAGTGACGAGACAGTAACTAAGACAGAAAGCAAACTTTTTTTTTTACATACTTAAGGCTCATTTATAGGATTTATTTATATGTGTATGAGCACGTGTTTATAAGTCTTATGCTATGGCTTTTGCTCATTTTAAAAATTGGATTTTATTGATGCTTCCCCCTCAATTTTAAGAACATTTTGACATAAAACTGTATAATACTGTGTGGTATAATCTCTTTAATGCATAACTCTCATTGCTTGGTGATAGGGTTAAGGGTTTGCATTATCCAACTTCTGACTTTTCAGTTGTCTGAAGGACCACATATTTCCCTTTGTTTTTTTTTTTCCTCATCCACTGTCCAAAGAAAGCCTTCCTTCTTCCCACTGCGCCATGAGAGATGAAACCTTCCAATTGTTGCCTTGTATCCCACAGGCTTTCATATTCTTACCCTGTCATCAAAGGCTTGATCTTCTAGGACTCTTTCCAGAATTTTGATACATAATGAAGATCTTTTTCTGGACATATTAACAGCTCATCCTTAAGCCATGTGTTGTCTTTGTTTTCCTGTACTACAAGACAGTTATGTGGGTGGACTTGGACCGATCCAATTCTCTCTCATATTGCACCTGCAGTTGTCAAGAATAATCATAAAGCACACTGGAAAGGCAACATCTTGAGATAGAGTAACTGGTTGGAACAGCCCCTGATCTATTCCAGTCTCCCCTAGAAGAAGACAGTACATTTTCCCAATGGTTGTGAAGCCACAGAGTATAAAAGCCATAGCGAGCTGCTTTCTGTTGTCCCTCGGTTGTACAAGTGTGGCATGTAAAATAGACTCCATGAATACGTGGACAGTATTCCTGAGTCCTGGGTAATCACACTAAATGAATCTAGGCTTCCTTGCTGCTTATGTGTGAGCAACAAACTCAATCCATGTAACTTGTGGGTGGTAGGGAGGTGGAAATTTGCCTTGCTAGGCTCAGATTACTAGGTAACCAGTGCACAATGAACCTGTTTCACAAAACTAGCATAGCAGCAAGGTCTCGTATGTCAGAACCATGACTTATTTGAAGATACAAGAGGAAAGATAATTGTCTCTTCTCAGTGTCTGACCCAGGGCAGATAAATTTGCCTTAGGATATGTCTTAGTTACTTTTTTGTTGCTGGGATAAAATATCCTTCACCAAAGTTAGAGGAGGAAAGGTTTATTTTAGCTCAGTTTGTAGGGGTTTCAGTATATAATCAGCTGGTTCCAAAGCCAAATGACATGGCAGAGGAGAAACAGTTCATGGCTTGGTAGGCAGAAGACAGGAAAGCAGGAAAGTAGCAAGCTTCTCTTTCTCTTTTACCATATCCAGGCTACAAGTCTTTTGGGTGGTGAGACTCACACCTAGGGTGGGACTCCTCATTTACCCACATCCATAATTTTGATAAACCAATTAGTGGACTAATCCATGCCATGTACCCTTGAACCTAGTATCACACTGTTAATTCACATTCACACATCCTTTATCCAGTCAGCTCCGAAAAGCCCCACTATAAGCACTTAAGGGTTTTGGGGGAAAGCTAGGAACAAACCATAACAGGATGCTAGGTTAGACATGTATCTGATGCTATAAGAAAAGAAGAGTGTTATGTGATAAAAGTGAATGTGCTGGCTATGTAATTTGAGGCAACAAGGGAAAAAAATGGAAATAGTAAGAGTGTGGCACACTTATGTGATCACTTGTTACCAAGACCAGAAGACCTGAGAAGCAGATGCTCTAAGAAGACTGAAGCACCTAAGAAAGATTATGAAGGAACTACTCAGATGATTCCTGATGTCCTTGGGGATGAGGGAGGACCAAAACAAGAGATGCAGGTCTTCAAAGTGGGAGACTCACTATCCAAAGGAAGGACAGAAACAAAGTCTAGAGGAGTCTCAGGCAGCTTTATTAGCATGCTTATGTGTTAACAAAGGTCACAAATCCTTATTTCTCTGACTGAATGGTGCTATTAGAGATGGGAGGATGGTATCCAGAACTCCACCTGAGATCAAAGGCTCTGTTGTGCTCTCAAGATAAAAGGATGAAAGGGGAAATTTTAAACTGATGACACTGGGATTAATACAGTGACCCAAGGTGCTTATCTCTTATAAATCCAGCCTTTTGGCTCCTTTTAAGTACTGTTAACCATGGTTCCACTGAGTGCGTTATGGGCATTAACATTATGCCTGTCACAGCTAAAACTTCAAAGCATAACAGTGAGGCATGCCCGCTCCTGCCTGCTACCTAAGCTACCCAAGCCCCATCTGTTATTGTTATTCAATAATAACAGAAATATACAATGAATGCATCAATGTACACTGCTTTGTTAACTGAGGATTTATACAAACCACCCTGTTATAATATAGCAATATAACAGTACAATTTAGACAATCATAAAGATTTTTAGTCTATAAAGACTACCAATGGCTAATTTCAGGCTGAATGCCAAGGCCCACTGGGTGAGATGCTAAAAAAAAGTGCCCAGATGTAATTGGGCAAAACTTAGCCCTAAAAATATCCATTAATGGAAAGGTATCGTTGGGTGCTAGAGGCAGCATATACTTAAGCTGATTATTCTTTTCACCCCCTTCATCAAGGTAATCTAGCACTACCTATTATGAACAGTACTATTGGCAGCAATAGATCTATTGTAGTCAGGGGTTGTGAGGAGAACAATTAGAATCAGGACAGAGAATTTATATTGTTTATGATGGTCACCCAGAGTTTAACACAAGACAGTGCAGAAAATCTATCCACAACACTAAAGATTCAGAATATTCAGCCAAGCGCCTGAATCCCACAGCACTGTCCTCATGAGTCCAGATGAAGACCCAGAGCTCATGACAATACCTCCCACGAGTCCAACTGGAGGCCTAGAGCCCACAAGAAGGACTCAGGTCAGTCTCTTTTATGGATCTGAGCTGAGAAGGCCCAAACGTCAGTGGTGGAAGCCAGAAAGTCTATGCCAGCAAGGTAAAGGAGTTGTGCTGGTAGGTTGAGGGTTCTACAGTGGAACTGAGAAGTAACACTCATAATAAGAACCAGGGCTGTCCCAAAAGTACCACAGCCATCCTAAGCAACACAGAGGTTCTGAGCTCCTCTGATAAGAACAGATGAGCACATGCCAGAAAGCCACAAGTTTCTCCTGGAGATTAAATGGCACACGTCTTCCCCTCCGGAGCCAGGAAGCAATGCTCAATGTAAGGACCAGAGCTTCCCCAAAGCAAACCACAGTCACTCTCACCAACAAGGTCCTGAGCTCCTCCAATGATAATGGTGGAACTCACACTGAGGAAGCTAGTTATGACGAGCTCCTCCAGGAGAACCAACGGCTCAAACAGCAACACTTAGAGAAATCCACAATGCCTTACTCATCTTCTCCACATCTCTATGCTGGCAACTTTCCTCAGGTGGAGCATCTCGCTCAGCACCATGCTGATTTAATTCAGCTGGCATTCACTATCAGTTTTTAATCCATAACAAGACCAGAAACCACTCAGTGTGGTGAGGCCCAGGTACTACCTGTAGGACCTAAGGAACCTTCTAACCTAATAGGGCACACAGTCTATACCAGAGTTATAGGTATCCACAACTACCATGCATGCTGATAGGAGCCTCTGAAAACTAAAAATTGCCACTAGGGTGCACTAGCATCTGTGATTTTGGAAACATGAATTGCCTGAGGCACCCATAAGAAGTATCTTTTTTTAATGGCAGCTTCTTGCTTGCCACTGGTAAACACTGGACATCTTTTAGTCAGAGTGCCATGGGTGGCGCTGTGACTTAAACTGCTCATTTTCACTTGGGCATGTAAAGGTCTCACTATTAAAATTGGTCGCACTCAACAGGGCTCAATTATCGAATGAAATTAGCACATTCAAGACTGGCCCAAACAGGTCCTCAAAGGAGCAATAGGCTCCATGAGCAAATGGAGCAAATGATAAGCTTACCAGGAAAGGCCAGGCAACCTGTAGGGGTTGGTACCTCCTATGGCTACCTATAGCTCAAGTCTCCAGGGTTACTGTGTCAACTGACAGTATGACATGATTTCCTGATGGCTCTAGGAAACTACAAACAAGCAACGTCCACTAAGCTGTGGTCATCATCTAGCCAGTGGCCATGCCAATCACTTCTAACTCACAATATCTTCCTACATTTTTATTGACCCATGAACTGCTTTCCAACAACCTGGATACCAGATCAGAAAAATGGCAAGTGAGTGATTAAACTATTAAAGAGTCCCCATGTTGGGGCAAAAACCATGGCCATAACTTGGTGCGTGGGACAGATCAACACATGTCACTAAAGTTGATGTTGGAACTATCCTGGCTACCCTTGAGAGGTTCATGTCATTATGTTTGGATGTTCCATGAGACTTCACTCTGACAAAGGAACATCCTTTACTGCTCATGCAACTCAATAATGGCGCATCTTTATGGAATACAATATATTTCCCATGAACCCAATCATTCACAGCCCAAGGGAGATATTAGACAAGGAACAGCTAGGACAAGGAACACACATGTCAACTGAAGAAAAGCACACCAAGACAGTTGGTAATAGAATGGTATGCAACATGGATGCTTAACACTGATTCCAGTGCAAGGGAAACTTAGCACTACAGTAAATGTTGGGAAACACTGGGCTTGATCCAAGTACAGTGGAACAGGTGGCTACTGATGAAGCTGTACTTGCAAAATTCCAGTCTCAGTGTCTTAGTCATTACCTTTCCTTTTTCCCTTTAGAGCTTACTTCTTAGGGAGGGTTTGTAGTTCAGATCTCTACGGTATCACAGATAGTGCCCCCTGACTCTAATCTAGAGGCAATTTCCTCACCAACCCATGTGATCCTCCCAACAAGTTTTCCTCTGGGGGTAGAGAACAGGACCAGGGAGTACGAAGGTCTCTCTATTGGCACTGGGGATATCTCATCCTTCCAGTAAGATGGCTAAAGTTTTTTAGGTAAATGAAATTTATACAGGACTTAAAGAAGCCAAGGAGTCTGGGCTAAGCAACAAAGGCACTTGATGTCCACATAGGCAATATGTTAGGGATAAGGACAAACAGACTGGATCACTAGATCAACTTGGCCTGACCATTATCCTATAAACAGGGAACAACTGAGACCCTGGGAGAAGGGTGGAGTGGGTTACCAACCTATCAGTCTGCTTTTCCCAATCTGGCAGCAGAGTCCTGGAAGCACAACACTTTCATTTGGCTTTCTCATTTTGTGGCCACTATGGATATCCTAATAAAATGTTGGATTTGCCAACTTATTGTGTCATAGACTACAGCAATCTTTCTCATCCTGCCAGAAGTAAACTGCACCAACATTCTTAACACCCCAGTTACACCAATAAAACCTGAGCCCTAACTTAGCAATAAGGAGGTGGCATCTAGCCCAGGAGAAGAAGCTGGAGGTATCTGCTTTAACTTAACAAGTCAAATTCAGTAGTCTATCATAACCACAATTTTTACAAAAAGCTTTGGTGAACTGGCACTTTGATCACCACATTCCTTTGATTTTTGTGGATGAGAGGTGTCCAGTGGGCAGTGACAAAAACCAGGAGAAGACCGATGCATGCTTTCTCTGTAAAGGTTTCCTGAAAAATATTGTGCAGGGGAAACTAAGTTCATGCAGAACAATGATGGCTCCATATCCATGAGAAGCTATTGAACAATAAAGCAGGGGGAGGAGTTCTGTGTGCACTGAGAGGAACACCCCTCTTCACAGGCAGTCAGGGTGACTCCAAAGTGGCCTGGGCAATGTTGTGCCTGCAAATCTTGATAGTGAAGTCCTGCATGTTCTGTGTTTTGTTGGCGTCCTTAAATATGAGAATAATGAGAAATTCCATTAGGCTATCAGAGTAAAGCAGGACAGAAGACTTGCCACCAATATACCAGGAGGTGTAACTGAGTCTGGGTTTATATCTTTTATGAAATTTTTGATGAGGTGATTGATATCATTCTTAAGAGTACTGACTTGAAAATAATAATAATAAACAACTTGTCCCTGATTGTGAAAGATATTACTTCCTCCACTGCCACCAGCTTAGTAGCTCGACAGACACCCCCAAGTCTCTTAATATATTATTTTAGACAACAAAATTAGACTTCCTTTTAGCCTAGCTAAGAGTGTGTTCTATTTTCAACATCTTCTGTTTTACCTGGATAAACATTTTAAGTATTGCTAAGACACAAATAGGAGAGATCTGAAAATAGACCCACCACCTGCAAACAGTGGGGCTACCTAAAAAATCCTTCTGTGAACCCTTTAGCAACATCTGGCCTGAATTCTGGTATTCAAGGCAAGGTTATTGCCCCAGGCAGGCCTGATCAATCTGCCTGTGATACGGGCCACCTGGCCCTGGTGAACTCTGGCCATGCCTTATGGCTCTCAACAATAACTGTAGAATGTGTTATCTGTGCAACATTCTGAGATAGGGAAGGACAGGTTGGAACAGCACAGATTCTGTTTCAGACCTCCCACACACACACCAGAAGAGGGTGTCTTTCAGTGCTTTTAGTCTAGTGATTCATGATGCCCTTACAGTATGAAACCCAAGACAGCCTGCTTCCTAGAGTCTCTCAGCTGAGGTTCAAATGAGACATGGGCAGATGGCATTATTTCTACCATAGATAGCTTTCCTGAATGCTAGGGTACCAGCTCCCAATGAATCCTAGGTTTTCCTGTCTGCTGATACCGATCTGTACATAACAAACCCACTTCATGAGGAGTTCTGAGTAGGCTTAGTCAAACTGGACCAGTGCACAGTAAACCTGGTTTCATCTACCATTCTTTCTAGATTTACTAGCTTATCATAGAAGTTCAAGAGTTACTTTATTTAAAAACACCTGGTGTTTATGTTTCTACATATGAAAAGGCGTGGACTTTGTGCATTTTATTTACTCTTCTTGATCTTTATGAGCAGGTGGTATTAGACACAGATTGTGAAGGGGAAAGATCCTTGTAGCTTGATCCATTTCCTCCATTCTGGTGCATACCTCAGCACTTTACAAACCCTAAAGTTAGCCAAAAACCACAATAATCATCAAAGAATAGGGTAGGCTCAGTAAAGGATCTGTCAGGATAATTCTGGCACTTACCTAGTAAGTATAAAACCCCTGTTTTCTGATGTGAATACCAACCTCCTACTCACTAGTACAGAGTTTTGCAGAGTGGATTTCAGAGTAGTACTGGCTGAAAAGAGAACGTATTTGCAAATCTTATTTTCTACAGCATCCTAAATAGGGTAACTTTCACCCTTTTCAAATAAGTCTTAAATTTTAGTGCTCACTGATTTGTGGTGATGGCCCCTCAAGGGACAACATGAAACTCTAGGCTGTCCTTGAAGCAACAGACTCAGTTTCATTCTTCTTGTCTAGAAAGGGAACAAGAACTTTGGTGCCATGATTAATTTCATCTCCTCCCTCTCCCTATCTCATGATCTCATCACACTTACAAATTCACTGAGGTCAACTCAGTGCCAGATAGTCCTCACCCTTGAATATGATTTAGATATGATTTCAGTGTGCCCCCCACAGGGTCGTGTGCTAGAATCCTGGTCTTAAGTGTGTCACTATTGAGGTGCTAGAAGCTTTTAAGAATTATGGCCTAATGGAAGTTAGTTAGGTCAGAAGGACTCCATATTCATGAATGAATGAATACTGTCTTGAGAGATTGGGTTAAGTCCTATAGGAGTAGATTAGTTTTCACAGAGGCATTTTTTTTTAAGGGAACTTGGCCATTCCCGTCTCTTGCTTCCTGATTTCCTGTGCTTTGTCTCTCCCTTCTGCTTGTAGCTGGTTCCTTTTCTGCCTCTTAGCCATGTTGTGATGTAGTCATGGTTGCCCTTGCCAGAACGTAGTAACATGCTGTTTGGACTCCTCAGCCAATGTAACAGTGAGGCAAATAAACTCCTTTACTTTATAAGCTGTCCAGCCTCCAGTATTTTGGTATAGCAATACAAAACACACTAATATGAGTCCAGCCAGAGTCTTTAAGACACTCAAGCTTTTATGTCCCATTATATCCAATATTGCTTGATGTTTTGGTGTATAAAAATAGGTAAGGAGAAAATAATAGAACACAGAAAATTGTGCTTCAAGAAGTCGATAACTCTGGGGAAATTTTTGGCCTTATTCCACATTCTTGAGACACTATAGGTTGATTAGTACAATACCCACTTTGTTCTTGTCAGCCACAAAGTTTGGAAGTAGAGACTTCCAAACTTTCCTTTTAGCTTTGAGCATCCAGATGACAGAATTCTGAGCAACTACAACAGAAGGTCTCTTGGCCAAAAGGGAAGGGTTAATTCTGTGCAGCACTTGTTAAATCTAAAGTCCCTGTTCTTTTATACATTGGGAAACATTTCAATGTGGAAACATACCTCCTATTTCCAGGAAATCTAGAAACCCAGTTTCCATGCCTGATCCAAAGGAGAAAAAAAGGGGCTCTCTATGAGTGTGAGAGTGAATGTAGAGACTCACAAGATTGTGTCTGATCCTGACTATATATGTGTAGACAGGTTTCCTAAGCACTGGTAGAATATGTGAGACGGGAAAAATAAAAAACAAAAGAATTTACCCAATGCCATTTTTAGATGATATGCCATGATAAGTGGTGGAGGCAGGAGTAAGGGAAAGAGGCTGAAAAGAAGCTGGAGGAAGATGGAACAGTCAGGCTCAGGGACTCAAAGAGGGGTTATGGGGAAACAATGTGCTGCAAGGCTGAAGGTCTGTTTTTTGTTTGTTTGTTTTTTGGGTTTTTTGTTTTTGTCTTTTTGAGACAAAGTCTTGTTATGCAGCTCAGGTTAGTCTTGAGCTCACTTTGTAGCCCAGGCTGGTCTCAAACTCACAAGATCCTCTTGCCTCAACCTCCAGAGTGCTGGGATTACAGGCATGCACCACAACTGGCCAAGGCTGAATATCTGAGAGTGAGTAGGGCAAGTCACCCACAGACAGGAATCACAAAACAGCTCTTGGTGCTGAGCAAAGAAAAGGTAAGAATACTGGGCAAAGAATTCTGACTACAGGAAGAGGTTAGGAAGGAGGATTTTATAGCAAAATTAGCAAATGAATAAGGAGAACAATGTTGCCAGAACTGTACCTCACCAGTACAAAGTTCCAAAGTAATGGAGACATCACTCAACAAAGAGACTCCCAAAACTGCACGTGGAATCTCATCCCCTTCAGCTTCTTGGTCTTCCAAGCCATGTGGTCACTGTCCAACTGCCCCAAAAGCTATGTGGGACCCAGAGTGAGCTCCAGAAGGAAGGAGACATCCATGGCTACTGGAAGGCTTAGGGCTGCATGTGCACCACCCCTGGCTGGAGGATGTGGTTGATCCAGCCCATCACCCTTTAGGAAGGGTTGGGTGTAGGAGCACATGATGATGCTGGCAGCCTCTGCTTGTACCCCATGGCAGAGAGTTGTCGGGGAATCGTTAGATGGCAGTCTAAGTAACTTAGGTGGACACAGGCTGGTTTCCAGACATTAGAAACTGGCCCTGAACTTTGCATCTAAATACATATGAGTTACACAGTTTTCTAAAAAGTCCTACGCACACAGACTCTAACTTAATGTTGAAAGGTAAATAGGTTTAAAAACCATTCCTGCCTTCACAGGTTTATGATCTACTAGACCAAAAATCACCTATATGATTGTTATAGATGTGCTTATTAGCAAAACGCTATTACTTGTAATTCTCTCAATGGAAACATATACATACAATATGGATCTGCATATGGAGATTCCATATCTGTATCTCTACCTATAGGCACTATGTCTATATTTAGTCTTAAATATCACAGAGTTATACTATCTCCAAGACCAGTACAACATTCTTCTAATATTCTTCATTGCCACATTTATAAGTCCCTTTTCCAAGATAATGAATCTGCCTCTCAAAATTATTAACACTCTTGCTAATTTTCTGAATCTTACAACGCACAGGAAATAGGTTTAGCTGAACTAACAAACTCACTTGTGGAAAATAAAGCTCCTTAGCAGACTACCAAGTCTGTACAGTATTTTATCTTTAGTTTGAGGGACTTATACTAAAGTAACATTTCAGAAGTTATGTAGTTCTTGTTTTTGTTGTTTGTTATTTGTTTGGGGGAAAAGTGAGTTTGGTTCTGTGTGTAATTCACTTCAGGAATTGCCCCTATTACTGTCCATTTAAATACACATTTGAATACATGTATACATTTGAATACACATATATTTAAATATACATACATTTAAATATACATACTACAAATAGGAATGCAGAGAGCAAAGGACCAAGCTCAGAAATTTCAGCTGGGAATGAGTATTCCACTGGCAGTTGTACTAAAGGACATGGATGTTACACACTGGGATGTTACACCCTTGTATTTTTCCCATGGCCTGAGGTTTTTCAGGAGACTGACATTAACAGTAGTGGGCTAATTTATCTTGCAGAGAAAATTCAAAGGGACTCCAGTATTTGGGAAGTGGTCTGTGTACTGGTAGCTACTTTTAGCCAAGTTTGCAGTGAGAATTGGAAGCCAAAGGCAGAGAAGGAAAATTTGAAAACTTAAATTTTGGCCCAAAGGAACTATGTGTAAATTTGAGGTCAAAGTGTGACTGCTGAATAGATTAGTGCCATTAGAAAGGAACAAAGTACTTTGCACAGATATAAGAAGATTCTTTGAAGACACCTCAGGAGTCACCAACTTGCCAATCATAGGCTCAAAGTTACAAAACTCTAAACCTTTCATTTGAGAAAAGCCATGGGTTCCCTGTTCAAGAAAGACCACTAGGAAATTAAAACACTGAGATTCATTTTACTATGCTCAGCCAGTCAGGCATTCAGAGGCTGCTGTAACCATGCATGAAGGGGGCCTGGTTATTGCCCATGCTTGTGACTTTGCCAAGTTCATGTGATGCTTGTTTCACCAATAGATAGAATATGGGAATGGTAGGGTAGGAAGGCTTCAACCGAGATTTCAAAGGAAGGCCAGAGACAGAAGTCAAGCAAGGTGCCTCTGGGAGGGCAGTGCATGACATTGTGGGAAAGAAGCCAAAGGTGCAGTTGAAACTCCAAGAATTTGCAGATGACAGGAATGTGGAATATCAGCCAAGGAAATCTACAGGCCATAAGTGGAGTTCAGTCTAACACACCAGCCTTGTGGGACCACTGAAGTCATTTGGAACTCACCTCTACCATGGGCCCCATTTTAACGTTGGATATGGAGCTATGGGACCTAATGTTTGTCCTCCTAGGTCTGTCTTCTTTTGGTCCAAGTCTTTTACCTCTCTATTCCTTCCTTTTGGAGTGGTAATATTAACCCTGTGCCATTGTGCATTGGGACTGCGTAATTTGCTTGTGATTTTCACAATTGTTAACAGTTAAGAGGTTGCCTTGACTCTCAGATAAGACTCAGACATGGACTATAGAGAAATGCTGGAATTTGGGGGACTTTAAAGAAGGGATTCCTGCAGTTGTGGTTGTACACAGGATAATCCTGTTATACTTAGTACAATTATAAACTTGCCAATGTCTTTATTTGGAGTTAAGATGTATTATTGACAAAGGGTAGGGATGTGGTGGTTACAGTAAAGTGTCAACTAGATTGGGTTTCAGTTGCACTAGCAAATTGCTGGAATACATATCTGACTTTGCCTAGGTGGGTCATGGAGGTGTAACCAGGGGTCTATAACTGGTCCTTCCCATCTTCCTTCCTCTCAAGTATTACTCTCCTACTCTGCTTCTTGGCCACCATGAACTAAGCAGTTTTTCTCTGCCATGACCTTCCACCATATTTCTACCTTTGATCCTGATCATGGACTGAATCCCTTTAAAATATGAGACAAAATAAACCTCTCTTCCTTTAAATAGTCAGTTTTGGATGTTGTATCCAGCAGTGGGAAAGCTGACTAATACACTGGCTTCCACAATCCTGACTATGATGTTGAGTCATCCTCTAAATTAAAGACCCTATCAAAAATGGGCAACTGAAATAAGATTCACTTCTCAGAAGAAGTACAAATGTAAAATAAATACATGAAAAAAAAATTTAACATCTCTGATCGTTAGTGAAATGCAAATTAAGACAACAGTGAGATTCTAACTCTCAAGAGAATGGCTATAATCAAGAATTCAAATAATAACAAATTCTAGCAAGGCTGAGGAGGAACACTTTTACATTATTGGTGGGAATGTAAACTAGTAAAACACCATGAAAACCAGCATGGGGATTTCTCACAAAACAAAGTAGAAATTACATTCAACCCAGCTATACCTCTTCTGTCTATTTTTCCAAGAGTTAAAGACATCATATTACAATGATACACGCATACTCACACTTAAAGTAGAACAATTCATAATAGTTAACTCTTGGAAGTGGTCTGTATATCTATCAGCAGTTGAGTAGATTTTTAAAATGTAGCATTTACAAAGGAGTATTACTCTGCTATAAAGAAGCATAAATTTGAGTCATTCGTAGGACAATGGGTACACTTTGAGATCATAATGTTAAAGTGAAATGTATCAGACACACAAGGCTAAACTGTTACGTCTGCCCGCCTGAGAGACAGCACAATCATCATGCCAATGGTTCAAAGCTGTGCCACGATAATGCACACTTCCTTCTTCCCAGAAGCTCCGATGGCTTCTTCTTCCCAAAAGTCTGCCAAAGCTCAGGAATGTAAAGGTTTATCCAACCCCCTGCACTCTCACAAAATAAATCAGCTCACACCAGCCACCAGAGCCCTACCCCCATCAGAGCCTATAGCAGGCAGAACCTGCCCTTTGTCTGCAGGGAGAGGCGCACAGCCTTTCTTGTGGTGACTCCCTCCGTGCCCTCCCTGCTTATTAAACTCTTTTCTTATCTACTTGCCCCCTCTCTTTAATATTTTGTGCTGTTCTAGATTGAGTATAAATCACTCAATCATAAACCACACATGGCTTGTTTTACGAGAAACTTAAAATAATTTAAAGAGCAAGATAAGAAACAGATGATAGAAAACAGATGATAGATCTTTTGCAAATAGGAAGGGGAACAGCAAATGCTGGGGAAGGAGTTAGAAAAAGAGGGTGTAACAAGAATTAAGATGTATTATGTACATGTACCAACTCCCCACAATGAATGTAATCATTATGTACTATAGATGTACTAATAAAAATTTTATTTTTAAAAAAAGGTGATGGCAGCAAAGGATACACCTGTTTAAGGAGAATGGAGGTTTTCAAAAAAGGGCACACTTCCTTTTTTCCTTTTTTGTTCCATCCAGTCTGCACACTATTGATCGGTGCCACCCACTACCAGGGAAGGGTTTGCTCCCTCAGCTTGCTGGCCTACATCCCAATCATCCAAGGACCCACACCGATCTGTGGGTTAGTAATCTGTTAAGTCTTTCTTACTCCAGGCAAGTTGAACTATCACAGTAAACAGTCATAATTGTGGTTTTCTCAGATTCTTTTTCAGTACATAGACAGCCTGTTTTTCCTTGTTATATCTGTTAGTGAATTCCCTTAATATTAAATTATGTGTACATTTCTTAGAAAAGGTGAAACTTGGATAAATACTGTCATTTTTCTAAAGTAGCAGTGCATTGTGTTAGCTAATATTTATTTTTTATTATTCATAGAAATACTGTCTTTCCCTGTCATAGTTAAGGCCTTTTGGCTTAGTCAATTCATATTCTCCTTGGTTTTCCTTTTTGTTTTTGTGATTTCCCTTTTTGATACTATCTTTATTATGTTTAGATGTCAAGGATATACCAGGCAGGAATAATTCTGCAAAAAAATAACAAAAATCATTCCTCATAGTTTGCATTTGAGAAGAGAGATAAGCAGTACTATATAGTAGGTCAGGTAGCAATAAGGAATATAATGAAATAGGGAAGGCACCTCTGAGAGATCACTTCATAGAAGACCTGAAAGAAGTGAACTAGTCATGCAGATAGTTGGTATTTCTTAATAAATAGGTACATGCTATGGGGAACATTATTTTTAACAAAAAAATCAGTCTGAGGCTGAGATTTGCCAAATGTCTCTGACTTAACTAGGATTCCTAAACACCATGTTAAGTGATGTCTTTTTTCTTATAAACTTTAATAATCTGTGAATATTGAATTTTTGCACATGTAGCCATGTAATAAAAATAGCACCAAAAATCACAAGAGCAAGACTTCTCATTATTTAGTCTTTTAGTTTTCTCTTTTGTCTTGTTATTAGGAACATAAATTGTTAGGCATAACTGGTGATGGAAGATACTCTTTTCTTCTGGCTTTCAAATAAGACTGTAGCATTAATGGTAACATTTGCAGTTTTGAGTTATTTGTGTATGTACTCTTCTCTATATGCACAGATACATATCCTTTATTAGAAAAATGCTTGGTTTTATTTTCTAAGGATTTTGTTAAAACATAAATGAATACTGAATTTTATCAAAATGTTTTCTGCATATCTTTGAGATGATCATGAGACTATTCGAACTTAAATTATTTGTAGTAAGAACAATTTGCTTTTAAAATCTTTAAAATTTTGCAACATGCACATGTTCAGAAGTGTATAGACTATAAACATATAATTTAGAGAATATAAGTAGAAATTTGCTTATTCAAAAAACTCTGCTTCTTTTCCCTGAGTCAAAAGTGTTACTCTGACTTTCATAAGAAATCACTTCATTTGCCTTTCCCTATAGTTTTATCAACTTTACTCAACTCTTTAAACAATAAAATTAAGTATTGGGTTGTTTTGCTATGTTGTTGTTTTATCTTTTGACTTTTTATCATTCCTCATTTCCTTCTTTGGAAGCTACATACTGTTTTTATTCTTTTAATGACTACCAAAATGATTATAACATGCATCCTTCCCAAAATCTCAATTACAAAGAAAGTTTAAATGTTTTTATCATAAATGATAAATGTTTAAGGAAATAGACACATTTAAACACTGCACAATATATATAATGTATGATTGAGAGATAGGATGAATGTATAATTTTTAAAAATTCACTGTAGTATAACACACACACACACCCCTGTCAGTAATTCCCCTTACTACCTTTAACTTCAACCACACTTATTCCATCATTCTTTCTACTTTCTGAAGCAGTCTGGAAAGCCTCTTTCCTATCTTTAATTGTGTTACCCCAGCTGCCTTGATGTCTTGACTAGATTCAAAATATTTCCCTTTCATAGTTATTTTGACTCTGGGAAAGAGCCACAAGTCACATGGTGCCAGATCCAGTAAAAAAGAGGATGTAGACACATTATACTGTTTATAAGTCTGCCTTTCCAATGGATGGCACTCAGTAGCAGCCTTCACCAAACTTTTTTTTAAACATACCTCATAAATACACTCATAAAAGATGACTTCCAAAACTGCTTTAGTTAAATGGCAAGGTAGGATGTGTGTGTTCAAAGCAGGAGAATATTTTGAGGGGAATTAATGGTGATATATGTTTTGCTGTAACAATTTTTAAAAATTTAAACATTCACCATACTTCTATCATACCACATACATGTATCACATCATCACATGGTACCCTTTACGTACAATTTTTATGTTTCTATCATTCAGCTACAAATAGTGCAAATTAAAAATGTCTGAATTAAGTAGTAATCATTACCTTCCTACTGGATATTACCACAATCTTTTAGCATAATAATTCCATTCCTCCACTCCAGATTTATATAAGAAATTGTATACTTTAATTTTCTCTACCTGGTCAATATTTGTATTATCGTATAAAATATCTGTGCAGCAAAACACACATAAAGGCCTGTACTACTCAGCAGTTCATTGCAAGGTGGGCACCTATAAAATCATCTCCCAAATCAAGGCATGGCAGTCAGGCAGCTATTCAGAAGTCACCTTAATCACTAATCCTTCCTTCTCCTCAAATTTGAGTATTGATTACTCAAAGGTAATCAATAGTCTGATATGTATGGCAATCTATTCCTTGATTTTCTTATGATATTATCACAAGTCATTTATCTACTTAAGTATTTATGTCAAATGAAATGCATAAATAATTAGCAAAATTCTTTATAACTTATATAAATGTAGTTTATTTCATGCAGAACTACATAAATTTCTATATTTTAACAACTAATCATATAAACATTTCAAAAAATTCATTACATCACAATAAGTTACAGTACTACAAAGGAATTGCAAGTCAACAAGTGTGTCAAATTCAAATGGAGAAACCATTATGCATAGATAAAGTAAAAAATGCTAATTTAATTATAGGTAGCACTTTAGAAGCTATTTACAAATACCCATTTGAAAATGTAGTGAGAATTTACAGAGAAAAATACTTAAACCTACAACAGACAGGTCAGATAGGAAAACATTTGTCAGATTGGGTAATAATGGTTGATTAAAGATAAATTTAGCATCATGCACTAAAAATGAACATAGTTAACATTTTGAAAAACTTAACAGATATACATTTGAAAAAATTTATCTTCTATTTCACCTAATCACCTGAATTAGAGGAAGGAAAATAATAAGCACTTTATTAATGAAATATAGAAGTTAGGCTTTTGGTATAATTTGCTTGGGTATTGAATACTATATATATATATATATATATATATATATATATATATATATATATATATATGAATGATGTAGCAGTGTTTCAAATTCATGTTAGATTACTCAACTTTAGAATATTTTTCCTAAGATATGTTCAGAACTTATTTGAGAAAAAATTTAAACAGTAAAAGTAGTACTATCATTAGCTACTTACACAAAATATTATAAAAATTAAATAGTAAGAAATAATAAGATCAGTATTAGAGCGATTTTGTATTTTTCATTGCTATAATTTATAAATATATATTAGAGTATGATAACTGAAAAGGCAGGTCTACATAATTTATACCCTCTAAAATGAGAAAAATCCTTCAAGTTGTTTTCAAAATAAGGACAAAAACAAATCCATTGGATTGCTTAAAAAAAATACACATTCTCTCCCCTACAAATTGGTATACTAAGTAGGGAAGATATTAGCCAGCATCATTTTGATAAATACAGCTCTGGGATAAGTGGACAAGATTTGTTAATAATGTCAATTCTAAATGGTATTATACTGTTTAAAAATTATGACTTCACATATATCTGCCATAGTAAGATGTCTTTCTACTCCTTTGAATCAAATACAGTAAAATTCTTCTTTCACAAAATAATTTGAGATCAAGATAATCACAAAAGAAAAGTTTTTCCAGGGAAAAGAAAGTTAATTTAAAACGAATATATCTTAGGAGACCTATGACAAGAGAAATACACCAATAGTCTTGCTTTATTAAGAAATATAATAGCCAATGCACATCTGTAGTCCCAGCTATGCAAGAGGTTGAGACAGGAGGATCACTTGAGCCTGTAAGTTCATAATAGCCTGGGCAAAATACGAGATCCTGTCAAAAAAGGAGAGTAGAGAAGAAGGGAGTAAGCACAGAATTGAAGAACGGAAGGGAAAGGAAGGGAGGGGAGAGGAAATGAAAGGAAGGGAGAGTAGAGGAAAGAAAAAACTGATTGATTGAAAAATTATAGCAAAGCTTCAGTTGACCTTAATAACCAAATCTTTGAAAATGGAAATAAAAGTTTAGTTAAACCGGGCTTGGAATAGAGGAATTAGAGACAAGAACATGTTTCCTGTCCAGTGGGAAGGGAGCAGATACTGAGGTTGATGATTTCATAGGGCTTGCTCTCTAGGAATCTAGAAAGGAGATAATACCACATGATGTGTTGCTGGGCAGGAAAAAGTCACTAAGTTGGAAGTATCCTACACACAGAGGCATTTGTATTCAAGAAAACCTCCTGTAATCCTCTTATATTGTTTCAACTCCCTCAAAGAAATTTTTAATAATGTATTATTATTTATGAATTCCTTTTTATGAAAAAAAGGCTCCACAGTTCTTAATGGGTTTTGATTTGCTTTTGTCCCTTTTTTGGGAATACATTTTTATGGGAAAACATTACACTGAAATAACTATTTCACTGAAGTGTCCTCCTTAGTAACCTAAGAGACAACACACTGACCCTGCAGCATACTTAACATTTCCCTTCAGATGTGGCTTAGTGTCTAACGAAATCTGTTTCACTACTTTACATTAAGTACATTACTGCTCTTACAAGTAGTGAGATTTGTAGTCAGATGTAGCTCCTACTGAAAACAACTGTGTACACAAAACAGAAGAAAAACCTATTAGCATTTTGAAAGTCACATAAGACAGGTCTCAAAAAGGAAGGAAGGCATAAGGAAGTGAGGAAGGAAGGAAGGCATAGGTGACAGAAGTGGCAGAAAAGAAAGACAAAAGCCTAAATCCATTGACTTCTTAACATTTAGTGCAATCTATTACACTTTGAATATGCTAAGGTTTCTCAGGAACACATTTTTTAGTGCAAATATACTTTTCATCCTTCTGATTTTCAGGCCTAGTCCACTCACATCATAAGTACAAACCTTATCATACTGAACAGTGTGAATTGTAAATACAGAATGTATTTATCCTTTACTACGGTAATCAATACACTATCAAGAACATTCCCTAAAACTATTAAACATATTGAAAATGAAGTTTGCTATTGAACATAAATGAAATTCCTTCATTAACATGCTAAAACATACTTTTAAAAAGCATACATATTGACTTTCCTACTTACTTTTAACTTAGGTATATATTCTGCTTAAATTTCCAGAGCAGTAATTTAAACAAATAGACAAAAAAAAAAAAAAAATCAACTGACTGGATTACTTTTTGAATGTCTGCATTGTTGAATTCTTTGATCTAGTCTTATAAAGTGAAAACTAATGCTCTGATTTAGTTTTCTGCCACTTTTATGAAGAGAAGAACTTTTGTACCATTAAATTATCCTAAAGCCCCTGTATTCATTTGGAAGACAGTCAATTTTTAATGATTAGACATAGACTTTATCTCTTAAGAATGTTTTTAAGTTGGGCATTGTGGCCTTTGAGATAGGATTGTGAATTCAAACTCAGCCCAGGCAACTTAGCAACTTGGTAAGATCCTGTCTTAAATGAGAAAATTTTTAAAAAGGGATGGTATATACTTGAGGGTAAGGACCCTGGGTTCAAACCTTGGTACTGCACCAAAAAAATAAAACTTTTCTATTGATAATAAGTTGTTTATGTCATAATAAAACCATTAATTTACAAGTGATTCATGAAATTTATAGGTTAGTATTTCTGCAATGGTTATTTGAATCACTAGCTTACTGAATATCCTTGCTTAATAATTATTTAGAAAAATAATTTAGAAAACTCTAATTAGGTACTCCTCATAATGTAAGAAAGAGATCAAAAAGTAATTACCAGAAATAGTCTTTAAGAAATGCACTTTGCATGTAAAGTATATGAATTTAGTAGTAATATTTTACAGTCAGTCTCATTACATGTTAATAAGCTTCTCAAAACAGAAAACTTTTTGTGTATATACAGTTGCTTACATAAGGTAGTTTAACAAATATTAACTTATTCACTAGAACAAAAAAAAACCTCTTAAGTCTTCAAAGGTTAAATCAATGCCTTCCAAACTCAAATTTACTCAGCAAAGTAACTTTCCTATGTGGTTGCATACAAAATCCTGTAAGACAAACTGCTTTAAAATTTGAAGACTTGAAATCATAGAACTAATCAACAATTATTCTGAAATAACTCAAAAGTTGAAGGGACTCTATAATATTTGCAAAGTATATACACATGTGCTTTAATTATTATGATCATAAAAAATTTAATAATAAAGGAAAGAGTAACATTTCTTTATATATTCCAATCAATTTTTACCTATGGTACTATAATAGTTATTAAAGTAACTGGATAATTTCTTCTTTTGTACTTCTTTACAACAGCATCTGAGTTTCATGACAAAACCTTATGAAAAACACGATTCTTAAAAAATATTCTAAAGTAAACCCAAATACTAGGCCGAATAATAAAACAGATTTTTCACAGGACCTTTTATGAATTAATTCAGAAAGTTTTTGCTTTGAGGACTTGTAAGCTTCTCTGTAACAATAAGAACCTGGATCCCTTTCTGGGATGATCAAGTATTTGTCTCATTTGACATCTTCAGGTACCACTAGGAGGACATAGCATCTAAATTCCTATACATAAAAGCACAGCTCAACTCCCTCACAATAGTTTTGTGAGGTATATCAGTAGGGAAATAGCAAGTATCTTCTTCATTCTGCAGATGAAGAAACTGAGGCACTGAAATGTTACATGGTCTGTCCAAAGCAGTTACTGAATCAATTGTGAAATTACAAACAATATTAAATTATCACTTCTTCTAGTCTATTGCTAACAACACTTCATAATAAAAAGCTCAAATGTGTGTCCTCAAATGAGCAGGCTATATGACCTCCAACTGAGAATATATCTATCCATTAATAATTATTTTAAAGGGGATATAATCTTAAAGATCATTAAAACTCAAAGATCAAAAAACAGGGACTAAGGGTTTAGCTCAGTGGGGAGAACTTGTTAGCATGTATAAGGCCTTGGGTTCTATCTTCAGTACCATAAAAAAAAAAGTAAAGAAAAGAAAAAAAAATTAATACTTGGATAGGAGTATGCTTTTAAAATTTTTCATGATAACATTCATTAAAGAGGAAAGTAAAAATTTTAAATTTATGACTCAGAAAAATTATCTTCAAGAAACATATAATTGTGTTATTAGGATAATACTAGAATCTTCAAACAGACACTTGAAATGGAAAATGAACACTAGTAATAATTATAAGGATGTTACACTGAGAATTAGCAGCCAGGTGTAGTGGCTTATACCTGTATCTCAGCATTCTGGGAGAATGAAGCAGGAAGATTGCAAGTTCAAGCCCACTTTGTGACTTTGTGAGACTGTCACAAAACAAAATACAGCCTGGAATGTAGCTCAGTTTGAAGCCCCTGAGTTCAATCCCCAACACTACCAAGAAAAAAAAAAAAAAAAAACCGAGAGGCAAGCTCAAGTATGGTTACCCAATGTGGCATGGATTCTGTAAGAGTTACAAATATTTTTTGAATTACAAACACTCTCTGTGAGCATGCTGCACTGTGCCACTTCCACTTTGCAATAAAACGCTGGTGCTTTAAAATACAATAACCAACTGTGGCTTAACCAAAAAGATTAAAACCATCAAGATGAAATAATAAGTACATTTAATCAACAAGTTATTATTACATATTTCTGTTCTAGTAATTTTCTATAAAGCATAATTTAATAGATTCATTTTATCTTTGAATAGCCACGTTTTCTTTTTAAAAAGTATAAACAAGAAACTTTAAATAGATAATTCTGTAGAATTCTTTAGCTATAAAAAAAATTATCAATACTTAAGATTGCCCCTTGAACTGAATGATCAGTACTTAAATCAATGTACTGAACATCAAAAGTGAGTATTTCCCTCTGAAATGAAAATCTTTTCTAAAGCAATACCAAAGCATTTTTAAAATCCAGTTACTACAATTACTGAAAAAATAATGTATCGTTTAGTTAGTGTATACATGCTAAAGACACTAACACTATTAGTTGAAATATAATCCTAATTATTCATGCAAAATACCTCACAAATTTGCATACAGATTTGAAAAAACTTTTTACATTCAGTTATGTCTAATAAGTTTTAAGACATGAGTTTTGTATATATAGTTATTATTTGAGGTCTCCATTCACTTATGTTTCTTTGGGAAATACAGGTTGAATATGTTTTTTAGAAACAGCAATGATGTAAATCACAATAATAAAATGTATGACATTTAGTACCTTATGGCTTCCTTGAAACTTTAAGTAACTTTCCTGAAAAAAATTTGCATGAAACTGAAGTATATGTTCTCCACATATACTGATCTTTATCATGAATTATATCTTTCCATTGTAACTGTACTTCTAAGGCAGACACTTAGGGAATGGTATGTAATAAATCTTTTAGAAAAGATAATACTCTTTAATAAACTAAACTGTGATTAATTCTTATTTCTTTTTTGTTGCTGTTGTTGTTATACTGACACTTCCTGGAGAGTAAGCAGGAAATACTAGGGCATACAGATGTTCATAAAAACTGAACCGATGTGATGTGTTGACCTGTTTAGTTGTTCAATAAATTTTTTTCAGACTTTAGATATCTTCAAATATTATACTGGAAGACATTGAGAGATATCGTCCACCAGGCTGATACCTAAAGGGTAAACATAAAGAAATGATCTGAGGCATTAAAAATAGTAGAGAAGAGGAAAATGGGAACACTGTAAAAGAAAGTAACCACATAATTTGTAAGCTTTGTAAAATCAATCAGTAGCTAAAAGCAGAAACTTACCTTCCAAACATATTATCCAAAAGAACTTAGTTATAAATCAACCAGCAATTGTTTTAGAGTATAGAATATATATATGACAGAGAAGAATTTTTTTTTTAAAAAATGAGAGCATGTAAGACATATTTAGGAGACAATCATTTAATAACCACTCTCAATTGATGAATATAAATAGAAGATTATAGGTTTTTGCTTTTTATAGTCAATAATATAGCAACATCTTTGTGCATCTGATATTTGTTTAATTATTTTTGCTTTTATTTAATTATTTCCTTGTACCATAGTTGCTAAAACTATAGTTTTTATAGTAAGAATACTGGAGTCTGAATGCCTGACTTGCCATTTTAGAGGTGGTTCTAGGCAAATTTAGGCCTTTCTGGATTTGTAACCATAAAATATCATTAAAGTACTTAGAAGTGTATCTGCCATCAAGATATAGGTATGCAGCTGTTTGCTAAATATAATAAACTTCATAAATAGAATTGCCAGATATAGGCATATGCATGTATATGTGCATATATATAAGAATTTCAATTCTTACATATAATATGAACATACCAATTTTAATTACCACGATTGAATGGTATAATTTTTAAATATAAAAATATTAAAAGGAATAAAATAGTATTGAAGGTTGCTCGGTAAGTTTTTTATTAGTAGTAAAAATGGACATTTTTCTTACATTAACTTATCACTTGTTTCCAATCTTGTCAATATGTTATTAAAATTTCTAGAGGAATGCTCTAGTCAAAATGACATAATCAGAACTTACCTTCCTGATTCAGATTCAAGAGGATCATCACTGAATGTTTCTGCATTAAAATCCAAAGGTTCTGCATCTTGGAGAAGTTCTATTCGATCCCTTTCAGTCCTATTATTAGCCCTAGTATATTTGGATGCTGTTCAAAAGGAGGAAAAAAAAAAGAAATGCCTATTTCCTTACTGTCTTTTTATTTATAAATCACAATTCATGGGTTCACAAGAAGAAAAATCAAGATTATAAAGGATCTGAATTTTGATTTGGAAGAAAAATAATGTAAGAAAAGATAACTACGTAGTTCTTTAAAGTCTGATTAAAACTATAAATAGTAGAATAGCAAATAACAGGGAAAATTTCCCCAGCCTTGCAGCTAAGTTCAGAAGCAGATACAGCAGAAAAGACTTAGTATGAATGAGAATATTTAACTATTATTATAACAGTGAAATTGCTCATTATCAAATCAAGTTTCAGTAATAGTGACACTCATTTTTTTTTTTTGGCTAGGACTAAAAGTGGTAAAAAGCTCTTAAAGAAAGGCCAGCACCGGTCAACATATACAAAATACAAGTTCCACATTTAATTTGAAATTTTCTAGTAGTTACATGAAACAGTAAAAGATACAGATGAAATTAACTTTAGTATATTTAATTCTAACACAATACATCCAAAATATTATCAACATGAAGCACTAGCCACATTGTGAGTAATCAATAGTCACATGCAACTAATGACTGCCACACTGAGCAGTACAGATCTAGAGCGCTCTGCCTTTTCTCCATGGATGAAGATTTTCTCTACAAACAACTTAAGTTCTCATGAAATCATCTGAACAGTCCAAGTAGCTTCCAAACAACTTTAGGATACAGATTTTTTTAAAAATTTAAAGCAACCTAACCATGTCTTACATTTTGTCATCTTGGACTCTGACCTAAATTCAAGCTTTTTTCAGAGTTTTTCATAATAACTTTTTCATTCCTTCAATAGTAATTAACTACCACATTCCAGGTTCTCACTAATTCATCATCTAAGGTCTTGTGTCTCCTCTTCTATTAACCATTTTCCCATACTACCAGATGTTTCCATTCTGTAAACTTTACGGTAACATCCAATGCCTTTATAGAATCCTGCTACTTCACAGCTTTAGCTGTTCATTATTTATTTTATCCCAATTACTTCAAATAAATCCTTTTCACCTGAGATCTCTGCCTTATTTTAGACTTTCATTATTTCTTGACTACATTATCAAAATACACTCTAAAATGGTTTGTGTTACTTCTCTGAAAATTATGTTTTATAGTGTCATCAAATTCATTCTTCTAAACCAAATATCCTATCATGCTTCTTCTCAAATTAAAATCTTGTTCAATACAAAATCCAACTTTTGAGCATGACAATGCCTGTTGCCCACATCTGTGTGGCCTCCTCTCTTTTCAGTCTCCCTGTACTTAAGACACTAATCGCAGACAGAAATGCAAAGGTTCTCTCATATTACTATGTCTTACACTCATTCACTATTTCTTCTGACTAAAAATGCTTCACTTGGCTAAATACTATCCATTCCAAAGTACCGAACTACTTCTTTATTACAGAAATATTTATTTATTGGACAAATCTTTTCCTCAGACAAAACCCTTTTTCTATTCCCTAAGATGAGTTTCTTCAGGACCACATGTGTACACTCCTATAACAGCTCCCACGAGAAATCTACAATACATAGTCTAACAGCTCCCTTGAGAAACGTACAATAAATAGCCTAACAGTTCCCATGAGAAATCTATAATAAAATCTGTCACTAAAATATTTTTAAAATTTTCATGTAGCTCTTTTGTGATTTCTATATCTATGATAATATTCCCCCAACTGTTTATGCCCCTCGTCCAAGCTTTCCATTAGATCCTTTCACCTACTAATTCATTATTTTAGTCTACTGCACTGTCTGACAATTCCAATATTTGAGTCACTTCAAAGTCTAGTATGGTGACTGTTCTAGGTAAAAGATGGCTCATTTTTTTTTTCATAGTTTCCTATTTTCTTGAGTACCTCCTAATGTTTGCTTAAATGCCAGACATTTTCTACAAAAGAAAGTAGAAATTAAGACAAATATCAATTTGCCTAGAATGGGCATATTTCTTCTATTAGGTAATCACTATTGAAGGCTGAAATTAACTTGTAATCTGTAGCTAATCTGAATTTGGACTTTGTTGTTTTAGTTCCCTTAAGTCCCCACAGATTACACATTTTTCCAGAAATGGACTGTCATTACCTTAGGCTTTGTAGGGCTTCAAGTGTCAAATGGTTCTCTCTCAGTATTGTTTCCAATCTTGCATTTCAGCAGTCATTGTAAGCCTATCCCATGGGGTGGGGAGAGGGAGTATGTTTCTACTTCTCCATCAGTAGAGTACTGTTGTGCAAACTTTATCATTGGGTGGAAAGGAGGGCTTGGTTCTCCTGTTTTATCCTCAGTCTTTTGCAGACCCCTGTACACTGAAACCTCAGTGATGGGACCCCTCAATATTATATCTCTCCCAGAGACATACAAATTTTGCCTTCTATACAGTGCAAGGTTCTAGGCAAAAACAGAGACAAATGGCATGTTCCTAGAGACAAATGGCTTCTCTGACTCACAGCAGTGCAAGGTCAGTGCTATGAGAGGTATCAGTCTCTCTCTAAAATGTGAGCATCCTAAGGACAAGTCATTTATTTTGTTTATATAGCTATAAACATGGGAAAGTATCTGACATATATGGGTTAGTCAATAAACTATTATAAAAATGACTGAATAACCAACATCTACTAAGAGAAAAATACAGAAAAACATCAAGGTAAATAGTAGAAATAAGTACTTGCTTAGAACATGAGTGGCATAAGTGCTTATGTTATTTAGGTTGGTCTTACATTTATTCATCTGGTGTTTTCTTCCTGTATTAGAATGTATATTTGAGTTTCCCTTTCCTTGTGTATATGGAGGAATATAAGAATGTAAAGTCACTGAAGATAATTTTTACTAAATCTAGGCATTTCTAGATTGGTAACCTAATTCTCAGTTTCTATGGAGGCAAACGTAAGAAATTCCAAGCAAATATAAACTACTTACACCAATTGGTATTACCATCTGAGAAATTTGACTCTTTTGGATCAGAATGAACATTTCTATTCCTAGTGGAATCCTCTCTATTATGTCCATAACGTTCTTTCCATTCCTACGAAGGAAATATAAGTGAATATTTAAAAAAAGAATAGGAAATATCCATTAGTGTCAACAGATTCTATATAGAGAGTAATTATTTTAGTCAGAAATATATTAGTACCTTTAAAAAATCACAGGCCAATGTTTTTATTTTTATATGTTTTATTCAAATCAGTCTCCATAAGCTTTAATTTTCAATGAAGACATTTATAGACATTTTTGCTAGCTATAATTATGTTAAATTATTCATGTACCTAGAATTAAAAAACAATATTACAACTACATCAAACTTACCTTGACCATGTAAGAATCATAAAAACTCATAAATGACTTTCATAAATGACATGATGTTAGTAAAATTTTCTTTCACTCAAATAAGCTACCAAAACCTTGAAAAGTCATTTTTGATGGTGTGATTAAAGTTGTATAAGGCATAATTAGATGATGACTCACACAGAATTGTGAGTTATCTTAAACGTAGTAACACATTAACTGAGATTGTACTCATTAAGTTCTTGGAATTGAAATGGCCACTAGAAGTCATTCATCTAATTTAACCTTCCACAAAAGGACTCATTCTAAACTATGCCAGGTGCTTTTCAGTTCTTTGACTAGGTCACAATTTTCCATATTTGAACAGCATATGGCAATTTTGGTAAATGGTAGAAGTTAGAAATTCTCATAGAGAGGTGAAATCTTTCTCCAGTAACTTCTACTCTTTGATTCTAGTTTTTCCTCTTGCAACAACTGGTATTAGAGGTATATCTATATGTGTAACTCCTGAAAATGTATATATTATGTATGTGCAATTGTATTTCAATAAAGCTTTGTTTATTTTTTTTAAAAAAGAACACATCTTCCTTTACATGATATATACCATAAAATAGACAACTACCAAATTTCCTTTTTCTCTTCATTTTATCAGGAAAATACATCCAGGTATTAAAATTTTGTTGTAATTATGACTAGGTTTTTTCATGTTTTGCCTTTTCATGAAAAGGAAGTTAGTTTGCATTAGCCAATGGAGGACTAAGAAAAATTAAGGAAGAATGAAATTTACACTATGTTATCAAAAAGGCATAACAATTTTAAAACAATTAAAACCACTTTAATACCCAGGTTTCATGCATTTTTTCATTCATTCAACAAATAGCTACTGAAAACATACCTTAGGTAACAAACTGCTTGCCACTGAGCACAAATTAAGTAGTTTGTCACCAGTAACTTTTTGGAACAAAACGACAGGACACCTAGAATTTGCATATAAAAGTACTAAAATCCCCTTCCTTTAAAAATATATCCTGTCATTTCCTGTTTTTATATCTTTAACCAATTACTCTAAATCGGTATGATTATCGTTTTTAAGTGATTTAGTAAATATTGTACTTACCCTTCTTCGATTTTCACCTTCTTCTTGCCTTTGCCTTTTCCTCTTCTCTAGAGACAGAAAAATAACCTCAAATTTGGTTTAATATTGTTTAGTTAGACACAGAGTAACTGAAGTAAGATATTTTCCTCATGGTGACCTAAAATTTGTTGCTAACTTCTATTCTTCTTAGCTCTATCTTCTAGGCTGAATTCACACTTTTTTCTCTGTGTACAGGAGTGTTTTCCCTTTTTACTCTCTTTAAGTCATATACACTCAGTATTTAACATCCCCCCACAGAGGATATACTATAATTTTGGTTGTCCTCTAAATACCTTCTAATTTATTGTCTTATTTGTGAAAATCCGATGAGGTCTAATTAATGCAAAAAGCAAAATTATAGCATCAAGTAAATAGTAGGGAAGAACTATACAGTACTCGACAATTTCAGAGACTGTCCAAACTCCAATGTCTCAAAGTCAAATCACTCCCACCCCTACATTCTACCATCTCTTCAACATTGTGATTAGCTTCTAGAAGAGTGCTACATACTCTAATAGCGCTCACATTCTCACATTAATAACATGATAAGAGAAACAGCCTTGAATTGAATGATTTTCCATGCAGCATCAGACTAATGACTCTTTAATGAATTTCATAGCAATATAGAACTTGGAGAATATGTTTCAAGGCAAACAAAATGATAAAAAGCTGTTTTTAGTTGTAGATATAATTTATGATGCAGAATTTCTTTTTTTCTTTTCTTTTTTTGTGTCTTTTTGACACAGGGTCTCACTATGCAGTTCAGGCTGGCCTTGTGCTTACTTCGTAGCCCAGGCTACTCTCGAACTCACAAGGATCCTCCTGCCTCAGCCTCCCAAATGCTGGGATTACGGGCATACACCACCACACCCAGCTAGAATTTCTTAAAGAAATATGAAACATGGATGTTTTCAATGTATTTTTCTTTAAAAAGATATAGATAGATAGATTTTTAGCTAAACAGCATTAATTTCTAATTTCTTAAGCTATATTAAAAGTTATTTAAAATTATACAAACATTATGCTTGTACTTCATCTTAGCACTTAGCATCTTCTTTTCATTAACTTTTAAAGACAAATCTTACCTCGTTTGATTAATTCTTTTCCTTCATCAACTAAGTCTGATGTCATATCATTATCTCCCATAAACTGCTGGAAACCAAGCAGATTCAGACAACGAGTTCCCAAACTAGTAAAAGTAGATGTTCATAAGACAAGCATTACTTTCCATTGTAAACAATTAGATAAACTATTGTTTAGTATTGTCAACCCCAAAGAAGCCTATGGTTCGTTATGATTTATTATTGCCAAGTTACTACATCTATAATTCTTTAAGCACCACTAATTTCTCTTTCAAAGAAGCTTATACCCAGCAGTTTTCTCAGTACTGTGTATGAATTCCTTATGGTACAGACTCCTTATGGAAATAAACTAGGTCAGGCTCAGTACACCTAAAAATAAAAAGCAAAAAATGAAAGAAAAAAAAAAGCTAAACTGCTTAACTTTAATAAAATGTTTTTGAATTCAATGTGTGTGAAGATACGGACAACTATTTGAGAGAGAACAGGAGACATTGTGGCAGCCACTGGTGATTTCCTATTGTTTTGTCTTGAAATCCTGTGTTGCTTGCATTGTTTTGTTCTCTTTAAAATAAAGAAAATGGTTTTGAAGAAGTGTTAGTTTTGGGTGTGTCACGAAGCACTTACGAAGTAAGAGAGAACAGACAAACAGACGTATCTTCTACATGTGACGTAGAGAAGGATGAGAAAAGACAGGCGCACCTGTCCTTTAATTTCTTTTAAATTTTATATCTGCCAAGCTTCTATCATTTACTCTTATCTCATAAAACAAGCAATTCATGAACCTTGCAAAACTAGAGGAGAATTTCTCCTCCAATCCTAGATGTACTTCTTGGTTGTAACTGCTCCTAACCTGACTCATCATGATGGCTGTGATTTGAAACATTTAGAAACCTAGCAATGATTATGGGGAAAGCTCTAAGATTAAATTATGAGTTATTAGAAAGAAGTTAGGTATGAGAGGGTTTTTCAAGCTTTACTAGCTGTCATTGTTAAATGCCAGGACTTAGGTGTTAACATAGTGTAATTAATCATATCAGTTTCAGCTTAAATAACCATAGTAAAATAACACTACCTCTCTTTTCATTAAAATACCTTGAGAGGGAAGAAACTGACTTGATCATTAAAGCAATTTCTTCAAACTTCCTCAAAACCAGAATCAAACAAATAATAACTATCAAGCAACCAGTAAATATTTAAAGAAGTTTTACAAAGAAAAGATACACAGATCCAACTATGGATATAAGGAAAAATGATAAATTTCTTACCTAAAATAAGTAGCAATGCAGAGAATTACCACCAACATAGGATAATAAATGTAGAATCCATCTGCAATAAATGATAAAACTTTCATGGAACCCATAATCTGAAGAGCAAAGAAAAAGGTTATATCAGCATAGTTGTATATTTTTCATCATTAGAAAATTTGCTCATAACCAGTTATATCAATATAATTAAACTTTAAACTTTTCAAAAGCTATACACAAAAGCAATAAGTGATCTGATTTTTTAAAAATTTGCTTTCTATTAAGGTTTTCCAAAACAGAAAACTGCTATTTTAAAAATACAACCCAAAAGTATATGTAAGTCTATAAATATGAAAGTGAACATTATTTTAAGATAGGTCTCTTAATATTACTCAGCTGGACAACCTAATGAAGTAAAAAAATTTTCATAATAAGAAAAGCAAAAGCACTTTTTATCAAATCATCAGTAGTTATATGTACAATCTTTAAAAGAAAGTTTCAGTAACTGGAGTCCAATAATGTTACAGAACTTTTCAACTAACATTAAAAGAAACTTTACAATAACATCTCACATATATATAACAAATCTAAAGAATTCCGCTTTTTTTTTTTAACCATACTTACAGATGTATAAGCAGTTGGCTGAGTATTCCGGTGAGAGATGGAGGAATCCATATGGGTCAAACCCAAGAAATTAAGACATAAAGGAGGAGTCAAACGGCAAAATAACCTATGGTAAACAATTTTTTAAAAAAACATTATATAAAAATAATGCAGAAGAATAAATTTTCTGTTATACTGACATGTATTTAGGTCATTGTACCTATAATTTTCATCTAGCTGGATAATACATACTCTGAATTCTTAATGTGCACCTCCCTTACTCACTTGGGTGACATTCACTGTCCTAGTAATAACATCCCTCACAAAACCATCAATATCTACAAAGCAAAACTACAGCCTCAGGGTGCCTGCTATAGCTGTGTCTATCACTGCTTTACCTGCATAATTGGTGGAGGGACTTTGTATACTTCTCAATTCCACCACGTGGGCAAGCCATCTTGCAGTATGACAAAAACAGTAACATCCACAAGACAAATGGAACTCAGTACATAAAGGATCTGAAGTTGTATCAAAATGTGTGATTCTGACAGGTACAGCTATGAAAAATTGTTCAGTTTCGTCCAGATAAAAAGTACCTTATAAAACTAGAGTTGAAGAACTGGGAGTGGAAAGAATGATGGTGTATGAATATAAAGAGGTAATATGAGGAAGTTTTTTTGTGGTTAAAAAAAAAAAGATGGATTAAAACCTCAAAAGGCTAAGTGTGATGGTGTACGCCTGTAATCCCAGCACTAAGGAGCCTGAGGCAGGCGGATTGTCATGGGTTCAAAACCAGCCTGGACTACATAGTGAGTTCAAAGCCAGGCTGAACTACAAAGTGAGACTCTGTCTAAAGCACATACACACATACACACTCACAAACAAAAACACAAACAAAAACTTCAAGAGAACTAAATAAGCCGTATAATATAATCAACAGTAAAATTCTAATATAAATTTCCTAGTTTTGATATTGATATTTTAAAGCAGCTATACAAGATATCACCATTTGAGAAGCATGAGATATAAAAGCAAAAGAAACTCTTAAAAATGCTTGAGATATCAATTTTCTCTGAACTTTCAAGCCTACCCCTCACAAATACATCATAGGACTGACTGAAGAACAAATAGTATTGTGCAACCTAGCCCAAGCTAGAGCCATGTCTTTAAATTATCTTTAAATTCCTTAATAAAAAGTGTTCTAATCAGTTTTATTAGTCCTCCTCAAAACAATTTCAGGTCACCAACCTTCAGATTATTTTGCAGGTATGAGTCAGTCTCTAAATTTAGCACCAAAAAATTAAAAAGCTAAACTTCCAATTGTTTCTACTACTTAACTCATCTATAAACTGACTCTTGAACTGGTGACCTCATTTTCCTTCTGTCTTTCTTTTCCCTCCCAACCTGGCATACTTAACTTTAAACGTGAAGCAGGATTTAACTGGTAACCAAAAAACGGTACTTATTATTACCTAATCAGTTGGCTCATAGAAATGTAGGTGTTAGTACAACATTCATAAACAAAAACAAGAGCTCCACAGAGATACATGCAATGGAGACATTTCTGTGTTTCCAAACTCAATCCTACTTACATGCCACTGAAAAGTAGACTGTATGCATCAGTCTGGTGATGGGAAGCCAAGTAATAATAGTTAAATACACGAATCCTGAATACAGTAGAATAAACACAAATACTGAGGAAGAAGATGGAAAGGAAGCAAGCAATCTGGAAAAAAATTTGTTTAAAACTAATGAATATTATAAGAATGATTCATTTGCAGATAGTATTTATTGATGTTCTGAAATTTAAATATGATAATGGAATTTTTTTTTTGTACCAGGGATCAAATTCACAAACCTCAAGCTTGCTAGACAGGTGTTTGTGCCACTGAACTACATCCCTGGACCCAATAATGGAATTTTTAAAAATCATCTAAGAAAATGAAATTACAGGAAAAAAAATATATATTTCAACCAGTTCAATATCCTAGATCTCTAAGTTTCAAATCTATCTCCTAAAGTCAGCCTGTTTTCCCATTTCCTTGAAAACTCCACATGAAGACTCTAAGTTATGCAGCTTCACTGGCATAAACAGCAAAGTATTCTCATAAAATAGTCTTGCACCATCTTGTACTTTTTCAACTCTCCTTAAATATATCACTTTTTGTAGCCTGGGTAAACTCATTTTTGGAAGTCTCAATAATACTGTAGAAAATATCTCTGCTTATGAAATAAACATAATGAGAAACAACATAATAGTTAAGGGTTAGACTATGAAGCTGAATATATTTATGACATATAAAGTCAACTGACCTCGATATAAATATAATTGTACGTTTTTTCTGCCAACTGTATGAAGACTGCAAAGAGGGATAAGACCGGAGTTGTGCTAAAGAATGTGCACTCTGACCACACAACAATCACTGAAAAGATGGATAAAACCACAGCAAGAATCCTGTAAAACCATGGTCGCAAAAGACATTCCCAGTACCATTCTAGAAGATAAGAAAAAAATAAAATCAGGAAAAATAAAGTAGTAACAGGATATTTGTACTGTTTCAAAACATATCCAACAAGATAATTACAAAGAGAAAAATAGCAGCTTTACACTGGAGGAACCAGACAGACAGCATCCTATCCAAATGATCACTAGTAATGAGACAAACTATTATCCCATGTGCTTCCTTGCTGTCATGCACTGAGCAGAAAATAATGCCACTGTCATAGAATTCATTCCCCAAAGGCATAACCTGTATCTAATCATTAGGACATTCAACAGAAAACTGACCCATACCCTCCACAAACATCTGTGGCATAAAACACAAATAAAGCCTGAAAAACTGTTCTTGATTAAAGGAGACTAAAAAGATAGGACAACTGAATGCAATGCATGATCTACAAGTTTTTACAAAGGACATCACTAGATTAATTAAGCAATAAGGTCTGTGAATAACAGGCCTGTATCAATTACAATTTCCTGATTTTGATAGTAATAATTGGTTAGGTAAGAGTGTATCTTTAATTTTAGAAAATACACACTGAAACATAGAAGCAAAGAGGTATCACGTCTAAAACATTAAGGAAAAAATACAGAGAAGGATAAAGCAAAAAATACAAAAAATTTTTAATATTTTGTCAGATTCTGGTTTAAGTCTAGATTTAAGTAAAAATAAAAGTTAAAAGAAAAAAGAAAGCACAATAAGCTGAAAAGGCCTTATTTACATTTTAGGTGTTAGGGAATAAACCCACGGCCTTGTGTGTGCTAAGCATGTGTTACTACCACTCAGGTACACTCTCAGCAAGGCTATGTTTTCACTTCATACACTAAAAAATTGAGCTCCCATCTCACAGAAGTAAATCCTTTCAACCCTAAGCTTAGCATAATTTCTGGTGATTTCATCATCCACACAGCTGATCTTACTTTGAATAATATGATCTCTCATTTTCTTTATCTCTTCTCTAATCAGCTTTTTCTCAACAACACTACCTCACTCCTTCCTATAGTCTTCTCTAAACCAAAACACTGAGAGTTCGTACTATTTCATACTTTCTCCTCCAAAACCTTCTGCCTCCTATACCTACCCTAAGCATTTAGCTAAGCAAATAGAAATGAGCAGAAGAGAACGTCCCCACATTTCCACTATTATATCTTCTCACATCTATGGTAATTCTGTGCCTTACTCCTAATCAATAGCCATGCTCGTCATTGTTCATTATTTCTCATCTGTGAACACTGTTCTAGAATTCTCCACTACCCTATCAAATTTGTTCTCTTTATACATTCCCAAGTTAATAGCTGTAAGTTCTCCTCTACCCTATATCCACTGATCCTCCATCAACTGCTACCCTTCTTCTCTGCTCTTTGCTATAAGGAAAACATTGCAAGAGTTTTCTATACTATCTTTAGTTGCCTTACTTACTTCTTTTAAACCTCAATCAGGCTCTATTACCTTTCTTCCATCTCTCTTCTCTGAAATCCAGTGGGCAAATCTTAGTATTCATGATGCAGCCTATCTACAACAATTGAAAGGTATGTTATACACCCTTTTCCTCAAAAAATTTTACTCTCCTGGTTTACATCATATCTCACTGGCCACTTCTTTTTTAGTCTTTTCTGCTTATTCCTCCTTACCAGTTAATCTCTGAAGTCTGCACTGCTTCACATTTGGGCCTCACTTTTTCTCATCTGTCACTTTCTTACTGACTTTTACCTGACCCATGGCTCACTATCCATTGAAGGCACCCTAATTTGTATTTGCAGAACAGTCTTCTGCCCTGAGTTGCTATTTCTAGCACTAAAAACCTTTATTGTGTGTTTTTCTCAACCTACAAGGGCATGAATTTTTCTTTTTAAATTGATACATATATAGCACTCAACAATACACAAAATTTATGTACTCAAATATTTGTTGAATAAATGAAAATATATCCATCATATCATGCCTTTGTTTAGTTAGAAAAAATCTTTGTTGAAAAAAAATTTTCTGAGATATTTGTTTGGTTATTAAGTCTTCATACTGAAGACCAAACATTCAAAAGATGATCAAGTGAATGTAGATGTTAGAATAAAAGATGTTTATTTGCAGTTTTGGTACAGATACAGTTTGGTACATGGATTAAGTTTCTTCACAACTAAATTTGTTAACATTTACCAGGAGTGTCATAAGCAATCATAGAAGTGAAAAAAATGATGACTAAAGTATGTACGTTTCATAAAGAATGAAAATGAAAATAAAGAGGACTTCTTAGTGAATTTTGGGGGGGGTAACGAGGATCAAACTCACAACTTCACATTTGCTAAGCAGGCACTTACACTGCTGAGCTAAACCCCTGGCCCTCTTAGTGAATATTTTAATAGATTGTCAAAACTGAAGAAGAGACTCAAATTTATGATGTAAATTTCTTAAAATTCTAATTAAGTGTATATCATGCATATACAAAATATGTTTGATGTATTATATATATTTTTGCATAAAATTTCAACTATTTGTGAAGTAATAGTGACAAATGATGGATACGCTATATGAAAAGTAAACTAGTTACTTCCGAGGGGGAAATTTACTAAATACATAATATTACCACATAGTATAAAAAATTCAAGTGAATTTTGGGTTTGCTTTGATGAAAATACACAATTTTTTCTTGCAGAAAATTATCATTCAATTTTGAAATTTATATAAAATTACATACCAACTGTAGGATTATAAAAATATTGGATAAATCGATTTTCTGGCTCTGGAGACTGAAAGGTATGAACAAACTGATGGGTGGCGCTAGTTTCATTTTTTGCTACATCTTCTAGATAAAATGCTTGTTCCAAAAGAATTTGCCATTGCACTTGAGTTCGACGGTGCCTCTGAACTGAATAAATCACCTAAAATAGAGCAGTGTAGGGAACAGACTTGTCATTGTTCTGATCCAACAGTGGGTCAACTGACTCTTTAGTAATTAATTAATTAATTAATTAATTATCTTTTCTCACAGGAGAGAAGTAATAGTGGCATTTACTGGGTGAAAAAGTAATGAAGAGTTCTAAGTAACAGTTGCATTTCTCTCTGCCCAATTTCTAAGAGTACCCCTGTCTCGAAACACGAAGTCAAATATTTCAAAAACACTGATAAAGACAAAATAAAAGAAACTTTTAGATATATATTCAGTTAAAATTTCTTTTTTGTAGGTAACAATTATAAATATATACGAAATCATCTGATAGTGAAGCAGCTATAATTAATAATGAAAGTTACCTGTTTATGCAATTTTACTAGACTTTTTTCACTTGGGTAGGTATTACGCTTTTCATCAAAATCTTCATAATCATCCATATTTCTACCCATTTTTTCCTGATACTCTGTAGGGCACTAAAAGGAACAAAGAGATTTTTTTTTAAAAAATTTAATTTTAAAACATAAAATTTCAAGATAGATAACCATACTACTAAGCTTTTGTTAGTTCATCAAACAGAATGGTTTGTACTGTTATTGACTGTCCACTTTTTATGCTTTGATTTTGTGACTTAAGCAACTACTTCTAAGATAACAATATGTAACATCAACTAGTGATCTCTTCATTTTTTTTGACATTCTGTATTATTTCTACCCTTTTTTATGTTTTGCTTTTTTTCTCTAAATAAAAAAAAACCCACAAAATTTATTTTCATTAAAAGTATCATTCTTGGTCATCTCTAAATTTTCTCAAAAACATATTCTTCCTTTATTAGCATCTCCAAATAATTTCTCCTTGCTAATACTTTTTCAACAATGGCTTAAAAGATGTATTGACATTCTTGTAACTTGTACTCATACTAATCTTTATGTTCAGATATGCTAACTGGAGGATGTCGAAGGCAGGGAAGCTTATCTCCATGAAGTAACTAGTATTTGAGAGAATTATTCTAAGTAGGCAATTGATAAAAACTCACTGATTTTCTTGGTTAGTTAAGAAGAATCATTATAAATCCAAGATGCTGAATTTGTAAACATTACAGTGGAGAAAACTGCATATTCTATATGGAGTACCTGCCACACTATTAGTAATTTATTAACTATACGAACTTGGGCATGTTAGATAAATTCCATAATAGGTCTCAAGAAGTAGCAAATAAGAGACATGGTTAAAAAATTTATTCCTACAACTAGGATTTTAGCCAAAGGAACACTAGCTAATAATCAATATAACTGATTTAAAACACAGAAAAAGACATATTTCAGTGCTTCTGTGAGTGCGTAAAAGATAATAAGAGAACTCTACAAATAATCACTTTTGAAAGTATAGGAGTTCTGCTAATTTAATACTACCATATCAAAAACGTAGCTGCATGCTTTCTAATAAACACCTATGTTATATATTTTATAATGTCACTTATTTAGTGATAAATGAAATATTTTGTAAAGTGACATTTAGGAAGTTTGTTGAAATGGATTACTTTTCTGTGAGTGTGTGAGACAAGGTTTTGCTATGTAGCCGAGGCTGACCTGGAACTCACAGCAATCCTTCTGCCTCAACCTCCCAGATACTAAAATTACAGGCATGTGCCACCACACTTGGCTTCAAGTTTATTTTCTTATAAGAGATATGCTTTTAGTGACCATGTTACAATGGCAGTTTAAAGGTTCTACCACTGTGTCATGGTATACACATTATTCAACATCACCACTATCTCCACATTTCAGTAGAAAACAAACTTTAAACCTGATTTAACAAAAACAGCACTATGTACACATTATCATTAGCTTATGGCTAATATTTGCATATGTACTGGGAAGACCTCACTCATAGTTTGACCTCACTCATACTTTTCATACTTTGCTGAAGCTTTTGTTACTATATAAAACAGTAATTTATATTATATAAATTCATATTTAAAAAGGAAATAGATGAGATAATATAATTTAATTACCTTTTTAAGTATTGTGTCAACACACTTTCTTAATGGGTGGTTATACTTGATGCATTCATTCACTTTACGAACTTCCTATAAAAACAATGAGAAATAAAAATATTTTCTATTTTACATATCAGACATTTCAAATGTGAATGCACTAAATATGCTAGTATCCAAGTTTAATTTCAACTCAAATTATTTAATATTACACAAAGTTCTTTTCATCGAGTAAAAATTCCTAATAACATATATAAAAAATAAAGTAAGATGCACAATGACTATTGGCAATCCTGGAGGCCTCCAAAGAGAAACACATTGGTGGAATGGTGCAATGGACACAGTAGATGGCTGAGTTACTCATGCTCAAATGTTCCCCAGGAAAGGGCAATTGGCTGGTAACCATCCTGAAGAGAGGCCAACTGAGCTCAGAACTCAGAGGAGCTGCAGGCTGGCTCCATGTAGCAGCTCTCAGTGTCAGGGTGAGGCTGCTGAGCTGAAGTTAGCACAAGGTCATACAGCCAACTTCAAGCTGGCAGGGAGTTACTGGCAGGAGGCACATGGGCTGTTACATACTGAACAAATTAGGTACCAGCCTCACAGCTAGAAACCTGCCTGAACTTCAGTAGAACTGAAGGTTCAGCCTTGCTGGCATTATCCACTACCCCACCATAAAGCTATAACTGGCTTGCTGGGATTAATCAACTTGGGTCTGGACTCTGCCCACATGGTCTACCAGTGACAGCAGAGACATGCCTTGACATGGACATTTTTTCTTATTTACTTTCCTTCTTTTATTGACTTTGTTTTTGTTGTATTTTGATTTTTCTTGTTTGTTACTGTTTTGTATATGTGTTAACACGGTTTCTAGTTCTTTTGTTGTTGTTCCTTTCTATTCTTGTTTTAATTTCTTCCTTCTCTCTTTCCCTGCTATCTTCTTCACTAATTTCCCAAAGTTTGTGTACTCTTTCTGTGTTTTCTAGGCTTGCTTCTAATCTCTTCTTCTATTTCTCTATTTTCCCCCCAACTCCTTTGAAGTTTAATGGCAATATTGAGGACTGACTTACTATATACAACTTTCTAGTTTATTTTATATTTTGTTATATAACCACAAATCTAGTTCATATGATTAAAGATAACAAATTAATTATTATCAGTTTATCATCTTCTAGGCTGTGTTTGATGCTACTGTGACTGTTAATTGTACTACTTTAGTCAAGGTGACAAAATTGTTCTAATCAGTTGTTTTCTCTGGTATACCAGGACTGAGATTGCATAGCAATCATAAACAATGCTATAGGGCCATGCTAAAGAACCAGGGACTGGGCCAAATAGGGAACAACTTTCCATCCTCAATAAATTAAAGATGCAAAATCTTCTAAAAGACTCAAAATCCAAAAGCCAGCTACATTTGGGAGATATCTCCAAGTAGTTATTTCCTAAAGGTTCTAAGTACTGGTAACAAAGCGACTCTACATAAGTAATTTACAAGCATTAATCAAGGAATTAAACTGAAAATAAACTAGAAAATGAGATGACATTTAAATAAGACACAACCCCAGACTTCCAGCTCACAAAGGCAAGGCCAGGCGGCAATGAGGTGGAACAATTTGAAAGCCACCCACCTGGACTCTTTGAAGTGGTAACAGCAGAAGGAACAAAGCAGATGAACAAGGTTCTAGAAAAAATCAAATCAGAAATAATTTCTCAGATAACCACAGAGGTCATGACAACAGTGAAAGACATGCTTAGTGACCCTAGAGCAGATACAATAAAAAAAAAAAAGAGCTTAGAAAATTACAGAAACCATGAATGCCTAACATAGCAAGGAAATGAAATCTATGAAACAGATTCAAACAAATATCCAGGACACTAAAAATTTCATTGAAAGTATATGTAGGAAAATGAGCCAATTTGAGGAAAGAGTATCAGATATAGAAGATAGGATTGCAGTTAGCTATCATGAAATGAAAGATTTATTAAAAATAGCAAGGGACCATGAAAAATCAATTCAGCTGCTGCTAGATGACACAAAGAATAATAATATAAAATTGGTCAGAGTCAGTGAAAAAGAAGAGCATAGTGTAAATGAAACAAAAAACCCGTTTACAGAAATGAGGATAGAAAACTTCCAGACAGGAAAAAATAATTTGACAAACAGATAAGTGAGGCATATAGAACTCCAATTTGCCATGATCAAAAACAAAACACTACACCAAGTCATACAATAGTCAAGATTCCAGAAATTTAATACAAGAACAAAATATTAAAAGCTGTTAGAGAATAGAAACAAATCACCTATAAAGGAAAGCCCATCAGAATCACAGCAGACTTCTCAACACAAGCCCTCAAATCTAGGAGATCTTGGAGTAAAATATCTCAAGTCCTCAAAGAAAATAACCTGCAACCCAGACCGATGTACCCAACAAAACTATCTTTCAAAATTGATGGCGACATAAGATACTTCCATGACAAAGAACACTAAACGAAATTCATGAACACTAAGCCAGCACTCCAAACTGTCTTGAAAGACAGTCTAGAAAGAGATAACAAGGAGTACAACTCCATGAATCCCAACAGAATGAATCTGCCAAGCAAGATAAGCAATTAAACAGGGGGTAGTAAAAAAGGAAATTAACAACAGTAAAGTAACATGACAAAGGTAAGTCAACATAAATCAGCTATAACCATCTATGTTAGCGGTCTCAATTCACCAATCGAAAGAAACAGGCGGAATGGATCAAGAAACAAGATCCATCAGTGTGGTGTATACAAGAAACACACTGATTCAAAAAGAAAGTCACAGACTGAAAGTCAAAGGATGAAAAACAATACTTCATGCAACAGGAAATCAGAAGAAACCAGAGGTCGCTATTCAATTTGCAGACAACAAGAACTTAAGGCAAAGCTTATTAGGAGGGACAAACAAGGTCACTACATCTTTGTAAAGGGAACAATCCAAGAGGTAAAGATAACAATTATACCTATATATGCACTAATACCAATGCATCTGACTATATAAACCAAACACTAATAGACATGAAAAATCAACAAGCAGAAATACAATTGTAATGGGGGAATGTAATATCCAACTGTAACAAATAGACAAAGTAGGCAAAAATCAATAATGAAATATCAGAAATGAACCAAACTTTTGAACAAATGACTTTAACAGATATTTAGAGTGTTGCACCTCACATCAGAATGTACATTCTTTTCAGCTGCACATGAGATGTTCTCCAAAATTGAACAGATATTTGCTAATAGAACATGCTTGAGTAAACACAAAGGAACTAAAATTATCCCATACATGTTATTAACCATAGTGCAATGAAATGGGAAACCAATGGAGAAGAAACCTTAAGAACTTTGTAAGTACATGGAAATTAAATAGCACCCTCTTAAACAATTAATGGGTCCCAAATGAAAGAAATTAGACAGTTTTTACAATTAAACAATAATATCAACACAATATACTAAAAATTTGGGGACACAATGAAAGCAGTCCTATGAGGGTGTGGATGGAAGACCACTTGCACAGCTCTCCTTGAACACAGGACAGTTACTTCCAGTTTAGCTACACCTGGCCTCATCTTCATGTACTAATATGCATAGAGCTGGCAAAGTTATTTCCTTTTCCTTACGATTGGTTCTAAGCAAAGTAAATAGGCCTAGCTGAAGTAATCATGCATAATCTCTGATGCCAAGACAGCCCTATCTCCTCGCTTTGTGTATCTCCCTCTAAAAGGTTGAGCACAGCAGGATGACAGAGCAAATGCTCCAGGTATGTCAAGTGGGTTTCAGTCTCAAGAAGCTATAACTTCCCAAGGCAGAAAAAGTTTGCACATCATAACTGAAGCACCAGCCCCCCAAACATAAGATGCTGTCTTGACTCTGTTATGCAGACTGGCCTTTCTGCATACACTTCTCTTTACTTATTGCAGAGGTACTTTTTGGTCACCTAGCTAAGCTCAGCTCACTTTACTCATGTAATTCCCGTCATTCTCACTATCACTTATTCTCAAGCCTCTCTCTTCTTCATGAATTAATAAATCCTGGGTTAGGCCCTGGGTTGGGGCCTTTGTCCTGTGAATTTCATCTGGACTAGACTCAGGACTGCTTGGCTGTGCATAAATATGAATATGTCTTAGTATCTTTATTCTCACCATGCATTGCCCTGGAGGTGGTAGACTGGAATTAATTCACCAGGATTCCAATAACGTTTCAATGGGATTACAAATATAAACTTTTCAGACTGGGAGGAGGTTGGAAAAAAGGATTACAATATTTGGATTATAATATGAAGGAATGTGTAACAGGGAATACTCATATCACACAAATAGAGTAAACTCAAACAACCTAATGTTGAGCCTCAAGCTTGTAAAAAAAGAACAAGTCAAGCTCAAAGCTTGTATGATGGAGGAAATTATAAAGATCAGAGCAGAAATCAATGTAATAGAAACTAACAAAATAACATGAAGATCACTGAATTGAAAAGTTGACTCTTTGAAAGATTAAATAAAACTGACAAACCCATAGACAACCTAATCAAAAGAAGAAAGGAAAGACTGAAACATACATAATTAGGAATGAAAATAGTGAAATCAAAGCAGATACTACAGATATCCAAAAATCCATCAATACCTACTTTGAGAACCTCTGTTCTACCAGAATAGAAACACACAAGAAACAGACAGAATCCCAGATATCTATGAATTACAGAAGCTAAATCTAGAAGATATGAAATCGAAGATGTAATTAAAAACCTACCAACAAAGAAAAGCCCACACCCTGATTAACTCACCGCTGAATTCTACAAGAAATTTAGAGAAGGCCTAATGCCACTACTTCTCAAACTTTTTAATGAAATTGAAAGGGAAGCAGTACTCCCAAATTCATTCCTAGAAGCAAGCATTACTCTGATACCAACATCAGAGAAGGATCCAACAAAAAAGACAATTATAGGCCAATCTCCCAAGTAAACACAGATGTAAAAAAAAACCTCAAGAAGATACTGACAAACAATACAGGTTGTCATCAAGATTATACACAATGACCAAGTGGGATTCATCCCAGAAATGGAGAGATGGTTCAATATACACAAATCAATAAATATAATAAAAAATATCAACAAAGCCAAGGACAAAAACCACATGATCATCCAAATAGATGCAGAAAAAGTGTTGGACAAAGTCTAACACCTATTCATGATAAAAATACTACAGAAAATTGGAATAAGTGGTCTTCATCTCAATCTGAAAGCCATCTATGAGAAACCAACAGCCAACATCATACTAAATGGTCAAAAACTCAAAGCTTTCACTATAAAATCAAGTACAAGACCAGGATATCCACTGTCACCACTCTTATGTAGCTCTGGAAACATTATCCAGAGCAATTAGACAAGAGAAAGAAAGAAGGATTTAGGATAGAAAAGGAAGACATTAAATTATCATTATTTGTATATGACATGATATTCTACATAGAAGACCCCATAAACTCCACCAAAAGACTTACAGATTTAATAATCAAATTTAGTAGCATGGCATCTGAACACTCAAATATCAACAGCCTTCCTATACACATACAACAAAAACTCACTGAGAGAGAATCAGAGAAACAACACCTTTCATAATAGCATCCAACAAAACTGAAATGCATAGAAATCAATCTAATGAAGGAAGTAAAAGACCTGTATACTGAAAACTACAGTACTCTGAAAAACGAGATTCAAGAGGCTATCACACAATGGAAAGATATATCTTGTTCTTGGGTAAGAAGAACCAATACAGTGAAAATAGCTATATTCTCAAAACTGTTATATAGATTTAATGCAATCCTGATAAAAATTTTAAAAGCATATCTCACAAAATTAGAGAAATCAGTCCAGAAATTCTATGAAACCAGAAGAGACACAGGACAGCAGGAACAATCCTAGGCAACCAAGGCAAGGCAGAGGACATCATAATCCCTAACTTCAAACTATACTACAAAGCAACTATTATAAAAACACCATGTTACTGGCAAATAAATGGATCTGAGGATCAGTGGAACAGACTAGAAGGTACAGAAACAATCCCAGACATACTTGACCACCTTATTTTTGACAAAGGAGCCAAACACATTCACTGGAAGAAAGACAGCCTCTTTAATAAATGGTGCTGGGAAAAAACTGGTTTTCCACATGCCAAAGATTAAAACTAGACCCATATCTTTTACCATGTACTAAACTAAAATCGAAATGGATCAAAGATCTAAATAATAAAACAGAAACACTAAATCTGCTGGAGGTTAGAATAGAATAACTCTTGATATTGGTGTAGGTAGAGACTTTATGAACAAAAGCCCAACTGTACAGGAACTACCATAAATAAGTAACAGTTGGGATCTCATGTTATTAAAAGATTTTTTCATAGCAAGAAAAACCACCAATAGAGTGAAAAGACAACCTACAATGTGGGAAGTTCCTCACAGAAGATGTTCCTTTATATATCTAGAATATATAAAAAAAACTTTAAAAAGATCAGACCCCCTAAATTTATAGACTCAATCCAAAAACAGGCAACTGACATAGACACTTCTCAGATGAAGTAGAAATTCCAATATATACAATATATAAAGAACTCAAAAATCAGACCTTTCACATTTAAAGACTCAATTCAAAAGTGGGTAACTGACATGAACAGACACCTCTCAGATGAAGTAGTAGAAAAGGCAAATAAATATAGGAAAAAGTGTTCAACATCACTAGACATTCAAGAGATACAAATTAAAACAACACTGAGATCCCATCTCACTTCAGAATCAATGACTATTATCAAGAAATCAACCAATAACAAATGCTGGTGGGGTTGTGGGGAAAAAGGAACCCTTCTCCATTGTTGGTGGGAGTATAGACTAGTTCAAACACTGAAAATAAGTGCAGGTTCCTCAAAAAACCAGGAGTAGAAGTTCTATTTGACCCATCTATTCCTCTCCTTGGTATCTCCCCAGAAGAATTATAAGCATCACACCACAGCGATATATAATCACCTATGTGATCAAGCCATGAACAGATAGAGAAGATGTGTTTTTTTAATACAATGGAGTACTACCCTGCCATAAAAGATAAGCTTGAGACATCTCTAGCTAAATGGATGCGCCTGAGACCATATTCTTAAGTGAAATAACTCAGACACACATGAGACTATCACATCATGTCTTTTGTGTGAGAAACTGAAAGTATAAATAAGGATCAAAATGTAATATATACAAGAGGAAATGGGCATAAATTATTCAAATGAGAAGGGGAATGGGGAGGAAAAGGGACAAGAAAAAAAGGAATAGAAGGAAAAAATAGAAACAAAGCTTCTATAAATAAAGAGGGTAAGGGGCTGAAGGGAGAGGAGAAGAATAGGAAAAAATGAAAAAGCAAGATATACCATATACAGGTATAAATTCCCTATGATGAATGTTATCACTGTGTATATCTAAAATGTACCAATACAATAAAATGAAAAAATAAAGCCAGACATATGTGTACCATTTACCTCAGTAATTGCCCCTCTTGGCTACAAGTCTAGACAAATTAAAAGTTAACAGCAGCAGCAACAGCAGCAGCAGCATCAATAAAACAACTAGCCATATCTATACCCATGAACTTTAATTCTGATATGTTAACATGCCTTGAACAAGAACTACCTAAGTAGATTAGTAAATTCTGGATGTTTCTGTGGATGTTTGCCATGTGAGTTAGCAAACTGAGGGAGGAATATCTACCCTAGATGTGGATGACACTAACCAACAGACTTGAACAGAATAAACAGGGAAACAAAGCATCTCCCCTGACCCTTTTTTTTTGGAAGACCTGCAGTCTTCACCATTGTCTTTGGACATTGGTTCTGCAGTTTCCTCATCCTTCCAAACCTTCAAACCTTCTTCAGCCTTCAAAACCAGACCCACAGTGGTGTATCTATAGTGAGGTTCTAGACCTGTAAACTTCAAATGTTACACATGTTACAAAATACCTGCTCCTCTCCAGTAAGAGACCACCCTAGAATAGTCACGAGTGATTCATTCTACATTTGTTTATTAAGACTATAAATTAACTCTGGCTAATCTACACTGGAAGGTGGGTAGGAAGGCGAGTTTACAACTAACATGACAGTTTGGTGGTGACATAATTAACATAATGAATAGAAAAGGCATAAAAGGTTAAGGAGAGGAATCCTTAGAACTGGTAGTACATAGGGAATCACAATATTATATACTATGAAATAAAATTTGGGTCAACTATTTTAAGCAAGAAAAACAGCATGACAGAACATACAAGTCAAGAAAGGAATTCACTGGGGTATTAAAAAGAACATCTGAGCTATAGAGTACAGAAGAGTATTAAAGGATATAGAATTTGAGGCACAGAAATCATCTGACATGTCAAAACGTTATAAACACTCATGTTATAAATATTCATAACTAATATTACTAAGTATCACTGTCCTTCATAGGTAAAGTTTTGGCAATAAACAGAAAAATAAGAATACAGAAGAAATATAATTGGCCTGTACATGTATAAAAGAAAGTTTAAGCTCACTAAGAACAATTATGGATTTAAAAAGTGAACAGTTTTCTTGCAAAATTAGAAAAAAACAGATAACATGTTAAAGCAAAACTTGGAGCTCTGCAAAATCTTCCCAATTCAGCCCAGCAACTCCTGGGGAACACCCCCTCAGGAATGTGGACTTGCATTTTTCTCACTGATAAGGGAGACATTTCAGTCAGTTCGTTCTGTCAATGGAATCTCCTCCCTTAGAGGGGCAGTACTGGGTACCTACACAGACAACACTAACAAATGGGGTTATAAACAAGCTTTACAGCTCTCAACATCCTGAGACTAACAGGATGTGCTTTCTTTCAAGGATAAAATAGGTTTAGACACTAGGATGACTAACTGCCTTTGTTTCACCTCTGTATCTCTACTTGCTTGATATCCCAAATTGTACAAAACAGGACTTCTTGGTTTGGGGCCCAGCCTAGTTTTGAGTGTTTCTAATTGCTGGAACAGTGCATCATTAAAGTGCTCCTAAAAAACTCCCTCCTCATCTCTTCAGTTTCTTGGAATTTCTACAACAATGTAGTGATGTAAGATCATAGAGAAACAGGCGTTTCTATACAGAGCTAAAAAGAACATAATCAATATGGAGGGTAATTTAGCCATTCCATAGGGAAAGCTAAGAAAATAGTTAATAAGACAAGTTAACTAAACTTTATAATCTATTAAAACACATAATCAACACCAATGTATTTTAAGTTTTCTCTCAAACTAAGTAATTCACATTTTTGTACCAATTTTTCCTACAGCACATTCTATAATACCTCCATCAAATTGATTGTCCTAAATCAGCATCATATTTCTTCCTTGTTTAGAAGGCGTCAATGATTTTTCATTACTTTCAAAATAGTCTGGACTTTACCATTTGACATTGAAGGCCCTTATAAGGGCTTTCTTATAAGGCTTATAAGGCTTATAAGGCTTTTATAAGGCTTTTCTAACACAAACTTCACGATCACTTTAATTTGGCTTTAAAACTTCCTAATATTTGATTGGAATGCTGTCAGCAATCAAAATGCTAGCCATTCTTCAAGGCCCAAGTCATATTTCATCTCCTCTGATCACTATGAAGATGTGAAATCATTCCATATTAGAAAATTTCTTTTGTATCTTCCACATCACATTCAGCGTATGCTGTAAGGCAGTGTAAAATTTTCTGATCTAGACAGTTACTATCCTAATGCTAGTACTTAACATGGCAGGAAGATAAATACTTATTAAATGATGAATAAATTTTCTCAAATATGTGTTTTTGATATTCAAATTATCGTAAAGTACATGGACAAAAAAATTCATACCTGAGAAACAATACTTTTTTTGGTGATAATATTTGCAGGGAGAGGGCAAAATTCTGGTATATATATGAATGTGCTACAAAATATCCAGTAAGAAGAACAATTTCTTATTTATAGGGAAAATTTTCTCTAAACTTCTTAAAATAATCCACCTCTGTTTAAACCAATGAATACACAAAAATAGCACAGAAGGACCAACGTCAGTTCTTAATTTCCTACATCTTATTCCTAACTAGAGGGCTCTACTTAATAACAACATCTATTTCTTTTTTTTTAATTTCCCTTGTTTTAAAGAGGACAAAACAGAATAAAACCAATCAAACCAGTATAAGAGAAAAAGTATAAGAGAAAAAGGCCTAAAAATTACAAAATCAACAATAGTTACCATAATGTCTTCAAAATAGCTGCAGATAACTTCACAGTAAATATCAAACAGAACAGAATAGAAACGAAACAATAAAAACAAGACAATGAATGCAATAAAGGACTTCAAAATAAGCCAATAGTAAACCCAAAATGGCTATCATAATATATCTTGCTATCTTTGAAGAAGCTGCTCTGGCCATCCGATTTAACATAATCAAACCAAACAAAAGAGAATAAAACCCGACCCAACAAAACAATGGAAAGGATATAGGATTTCAGAACAAGACCATAGGGAATCAACATTGGCTGCAACCCTCAGAAGGAGATCCCTTCTAGATGTCACACTGTGTACCACTATCCTCTGAACTCATGATCAGCCCACTGGCCCTAGACCTGCAATGTTAGTGAAACACCAAAGCACCACAGGCATCCCATTGCATTTCACCTCCACAGTTGTCATCACAGCCTGTGTTTCTCCAGATAAACTGGCCGCTTATGGGGGTAGGGGAGGGGGGCTGGCTGTAGGATGGTACAGCCCACATGCCAGAAGGGGCTGGGAACTCAGATCTGGCTGTCTCAGTTTGGTGGGGGGTCCACGTATGGCACTGGTTCCCAAGTTGAGTTTGCTGGATGATGTGTTCTTTGTTCTATGTCCCCAATCCACAAATGGTGCTCACGGGGAGAGGCTAGGGTCCCAACATCTATTTCATTCAGACACTGAAGGTGCCAGAAAAATCCAGATCTCAATAAAATTAATTTATGTATTTGTTAAACAAATATTAAATAACCTGGTGAAATTCAAATTCTTCAAATTTGAATCAAGTAAATTTAATACTAACTTTTAAATTTAACTTTATAATAAATTTAAATTTAACTAAATAAAAATGAAATAAATTATAATTTTATCAAGTATAAGTATCTATCAAATATAAAATTTCAAATATCTAAAACCTTCTTCAAATATTTCAAATTTCCAGGTACATCAAACATATATAAAAATTATTAAATATCAATCACCTTTTGAGAATATAATAACATTTATTAAAAGCCAGAGAAAACATGTGAGTATACTATTTATAGGTTTACTCCTACATTTTTGAATTAATGTTTTCTGATGTAATTCTTTACCTTTTAACAAGATTTTTTTTTTGGTACTGGGGATCAAACTCATGACCTCATGCTTGCCAGGCAGGCACTTATGCTGCTGAGCTACATCCCTAGCCTAGTAATTCTTCAGGACCTCGTAGACGAGCTCCAAACTGAAATATTAATTCAAGTAAAGCAAGATATAAGTAGATTAATAAAAGAAATGCTAAGCACCTCTCAAGAAGACACAGACAAAAGAATGGAGGAACACAAAAAAAAGAAACGTTCAATGAAGAATATAAAGAAAACCTAGTATACATGAAGCAGATTCAAAAAGATAACCAGGAAATTAAAAACTCCATTGAAAGATGGCAAAACTTCTTGAAAAACTAAGGATAGACTATCAAAACTTGAAGACAGGTTTGCAATGTCATGAAAGGAAAGGAAAGGAAATCGTGAAATGATCGTGAAAGGAAAGATCTCTTAAAAATAACAAGGAAACAGGTAGTAACAATACAAAGGCTAGAAGACAAGAGGATCTATAACCTAAGAATAAAACATGTGAGTGAAGAAGCAGGAGCCAAAACAAAGGAATTACAAAGGATATTCACAGAAATTATTAAGGAAAACTTCCCAAGCACAGGAAAAGGAAATCATATTCAGATGTATGAGGCATACAGAACTCCAGCCACCTACAACCAAAACAGAGCTATACCCAGACACATAATAATCAAGATCCCAGAAATTCAATATAAGAACAGAATATTACAAGCCATTAGAGAAAAGAAACAGATCACCTATAAAGGAAAACCCTTTATGGCAGACTTCTCAACACAGACTATCAAATTAAGAAGAGCTTGGAGCGAAGTGTTCCAAGCCCTGAAAGAAAATCTCCAGCCCAGATTGATGTATCCTGTAAAACTCTCTCTGGAAATTAATGGAGAAAAAAGATGCTTCCATGACAAAGAGGAACTTGGGGAATTTGTGACCACCAATCCAACCCTACAAAAAATACTGAAGGACATTCTAGAGAGAGAGAGAGAAAAAATACCAGGATTTCAGGAATAGTGGCAGAGAGGCCTCAATGAACGGGACAGACAGTGAATTGAAGGAGAAAAGTAGACAACCAATGGCAGAAAAGTAGCATAGCAGAAATGAGGCAGAGAGGGTTGGCTGTAATCTCTAATGTAGATGGCCTTGATACACTAAAAAAAAAGAAAAAAAAAAGAAACAAAGGCAGAGTAGATAAGGAGGTAGGGTCCACAGAGATGCTCTGTATAGGAAATATAATTAACCTGAAAGAGGGTTTATGGACCAAAAATCAAACATGAGAAAACAATGCTCTATGTGACAGGGAACCAGAGAGAAATAAGGGCAACTTGACCAGCATCTGCAGATAGGTTGGAACAACAGGATACTTATGTGCAGTAGAGAACTACTCAACTATAACGAAGGAAAATTTTGAGGTTTTTGTAGGTAAAGCAATACAACTTGCGATCAAGTCCAAGAGCAAAAAGGTTAGGAACCACTTAGGTAAATAGCAGGCTGCCCTCCTAATCTAAAAACTGAGGGGTTTGGTGGGACCCAAAATGTGCAGTATACCCTGTGGGAGTGAAAGGGGAGGAATAGTCTAAAAAAAGAAGGCAGAGGATATTGTTAATAGTGTATCAGGATTTAAAACCCACATAACTCACACCGCTCTATTTAGATAGATTTATTCTGTTCCAGTTTGTCTACTTGTACTAGATTTGAGGGCACAGACAGCTATCCAGAAAATAGCACAATATAGTACAGTAGTCATCCTTAATTTTCTATTAACTTAATGTGAAGCCCTGTATAACTTACACTGTTTTATCATGACTGATCTTAATTGAATCTGGTTTGTTATATTGCTGTTTTATACTGACAGATTTTATTCAAATCTGTTATGATTGACAGTATCAAGTCTGAGAGTATTGGAAACTACACTGAAGATGACAAGATTCACTAGGATACCCACTCTGGTTTGATTATTACTTGCTTTTGAAGTTTTACACTGTCTACAATGTTTTGTTTTTATTAATATTGTTATGTACTGCTATATTCAATTATACTATGCCTGATGATATGGACAATTCTATTGAAGATAACAAGAGACAACACAATAACCATTGTAGATCACCTTGTATTGCAGTTTTATATGACTTTTTCATTTCATGTTTTTCTAGGAATTTGTTTTGTTTTGTCTTGCTATGTTTTATTTTTCCAGTACAGAAAGGATAGAAATACATGTAGAGACTCATGCATGTGTAGAACCTATAAACAATTTATGAGAAATGATTATATAATGCATGATGAAATGAACAACTACTTTGAAGAAAAAAGAGACACTAAGGTACCCAGTGCTGATTCCGTAGCGTCATGAAGTGAAATCTAGCAATGCTATTATTCTTTGTTCAAAGTGATTTTAGCCTGTGTTGTTTTGTTTAAGTTCAACATACATGAAGGTATGGACAGCTATTTTGAAGAGAATGAGAGACACTATGACAGCCATTCTTGACTACCCTATTATCTGGTCTTGCAAGACCTAAAACACCTTCCTCATCCTGTTCAGATCAGTTCTATACTATGTTGTGTCGTGTGAATTCTCTGTATATGAAGATATGGACAACTATTTGGAAGAAAACAAGAGTCAATACGATAGATAGTGAAGATCTCTGATAGTCTTGCTTTGAAATTTACGTCATCCTCTTTAAAATAAAATTTTAAAAAATGTGAAGTGACTACAATGATCTCTTGTAAAACTAAATTATTACTTAAGACAGCAAAAGTTTTATAATTTGTTGTATATTTTTACGTAATTACTCAAACTTATACTTTCAAAAGCATAGAGACCAGAAAAATTTGGTGAAGTTTCTTTAAGTCAACTGAATTTTACAGGGGAATAAAATGAAGTGCCTTGCAGATAGAAAACAAAATTTGGTGATATAAACATCCATGCAAATTGTTCTTTAAAGAGGTTTCCAGATTTGGTGGGATTGCCTAGCTTAAACATTCAGAGAAAAGTGTTTTCTGATCACTTCTTCACTTCACTATTTAGAGCAATTATATAATCTAGTATCTAATCTAGGAAATCTTTGAAAGTAAAAGAAGTCATTACTTAAAGCTACTGCAAGCCAAGCATGGTGGCTTATAATTCCAGCTACCTAAGAGGTTGGTTGAAGTAGATGAAACATGAAGCTCATCTTGGTCAACTAAATGAGACTCTGCCTCAACACATTTTCTTAAAAAGAGTTGCTGGAGAATCCAAGTACTTGCCTAGTATGGGCACCCAAGACCACAGTTAAAAAAAAGAATTACCTAAGACAATAGGCTGAATTGTCAGTAGAACATCATCGTGAATAAGCATCAAATTTGTAGATGAAGCCACCAATTTGCTAACAAAAAAACAGCAGTATCAAAAAGGAAACACATTCAATATGGTAACTACTGCTTGTAAAGTTTAAATTTGTTTACCTCCATAACATCTTCTAAATTCTCTTCTGCATCTGCTTTCTCTGTCATCAGTTTGGCTGCCTTAAAATAAGTCTTCATAAGTAGATAACCTCTTTTTGCTCCATTCCAGTATGACCGAGGTATTTCCACCAAGCCATACCCCAACAACAACACAAGAAGAAACAAACCCCATGTATTAGCAGCAGCTATACCAATTGTCTGCAGTTGGTTCCTAAGAGAAAGCATGAACAGAGAGCTGTGATAAATATATTTTCCTACAAAAAAGTAAAATAAAACTTACTAGTATTAAATGGTTTTTCAGTAAACCACTTTAAAGGATAGGCAGGATTTTATATGAAAAGTTTAGAATTTCAAATCCTGAGATTCATATTCTCAGTTACAGCTGATGTATTTTAAAGGAAAAAAGGACGGTTCATGAACTTACCTCTTTCCACAATTCTGGCTGCAAATTTAATTGGATGATAACCGAATCAAATTTCTCCACAAGGTCAACATTGAACCTAACCACTGAATTTGATTCAGTTCTCATCCAATTTAGTTTGTAACCAAATCATAGAAAGAATTAAGCTCACGAACTAGGTACTCACAACTCAAAAATGGACATCAACATAGAAAATACTGTTCTATTACAGTTAAAATTGGAATGTGGGGTACTCAATGGTAAAAAAAAATGCATATAGATTTTTCTCAAAGAAAACATACTTGTCTTAGGTGCTTTTTGAAAATTTTTAGTTTTTTTCTTTTTATTTTAAAATTGTCTTGCTACATACTTAGTTGCCCAGGCTTGACTTGAACTTATGATCTTCCTGCCTCAGCCTCCCAGGATACTGGAATTATAGGCATATGCCACCATATGCAGTACCTAACAGTTATTTTTAAAGATGTTATCCTGCATTTTCTTTCTTAGTAAGAAGGATTATTCAGATTTTTGTTGAGTCATCTAGAAACACAGAATTTGCTAAGGTCCTCAATAAAATATCTGTATTCTTATATACATGAGATAAGAATTTTAAGGAAAAATATACACAGAAACAATATTAAGATTACTTTTCTTACCATTCTAAATGCAAACGTGGGTTTACAGCTACATAAATTAAAAATGCTCCAAAAATTAGCAAATATGTGCCATAGTAGATTGCATTCTCAATCAGTGCAGTTTTTATCTTTCCAGTGATGGAAAACCCTCCAGATCTGGCATATGACTGCATAAAAGGTAACAGAATCCTAGATGGGCAGAAAAATGTAATTAAAAAACAAAGTAATTATGTATCTATTGTTCTGGTTTATATCTGGATGTCCCCCAAAAGCCTCATGTGTAGACAGACAGGTGGGGCTTTAGGAAGAGGACTGGACAATGGGGGGATGCTACAGCTAACCTGCTGTTAGTTAGTGTGGGGAAAGCAGTCCCCCAGGGGTATGACCTGGGAGTGGTGGATCTGCTTTCTGGCTTCCTTCTCCCTTTGATTCCTGGGTGCAATGACATAAGCAGCTGTCTTCCTCTGCTATGCCCCTCTACTGTGTTGCTTCTACCTGGAGCCAGCACACCATGCAAGCACTGAGACTTCTGAAACTGCAAGCTCAAATAAACCTCTCCTCCTTCAAACTGTGGGTGTCAGGTATTTTGTCCCAGTAACAAGAAAGAAACTAAGATATCAGTATAGCTCAGAATGTCAGAAATACACAAATCTCAATTTTAATGGATAATTCTCATTAATAATTATACATTAACAGTGAATAAATCATAAACCAGAATCAATACTTGAGTAGTTTTATAATATTAAATTTGGGGGATACAAAGACCTCAGGCAACAGAGTGTGATAAACACTCTTGGGGCAAAGGAAACCACAAGGATCAGCAGCACACAACAATGTGAAATATTTCAGATAAGCCTAAAAATATGACTTTAAAGGCCTTATAAAGAATCCGGGCTGCATTCAAAAAATGAGGAAACTTTTTTACTAGAAAGGACATATGATTAAATTTCAGAACGACTGAAAGGGAACTAACTGGGAGGTTAAGGAAAGTGATGATAACAAATAGGAGGGAGAGTCAGGCAGGGTGGAACTGTCCTGTAATCCTGGCACTTGCCTGGAATCCCAGCACCTGGGAAACTGAGGTGAAAGGATCAGGAGTCTAAGGCCAGCCTAGGCTACACAGTGAGTTCAAGGCCAGCCTGGGCTACACAGTGAGATCTTGTCTAAAAAAGGAAAAGAAACAGGAGGTATTGATTGTTAACCCTAGTGCTTCCAGCCTAAGAGACATCCAACAAGAGTTGCAACGGGAGGAAGTAGTTGGGCATCCAGCTGCAGAGTCAGGAAAGACTAGAAATAACAATAGATTCTGGAGTTATCATCCACGTAAGTGGTACAAAAACAGTATTAGTAGATTAGCTCTGGAAAGGTGAATAAGTAGCATGAAGAAAGAAAGAACTGAAAAATACCAACTTTTAAGAAAGATGTAGAGAAACAGGAGAAAAAAGATCCAGTGAAGACAACCAGAGAACAGAAAAGGAACAATGAAGAAAACCAAAGAGTAAGTGGAAGAGAAACCAGGAAAAGGAAATGTTTAAAACTGGAAAGAGAAAACCATAGAATCAAATGCTGCCAAGAAGTCAAGCAAACTAAGAACTGGTATGTGTGAGTGCAGGCATGGATATAGAAAGAACAGCTACTAAGGGTTGAGCAATTAAGTAAACAATGAGCAAATAGAGCCACCAAATGCGGAGAGTTCCTTTAAGTGTAGCTGGGTAGATAGGATAAACTATTATATATACATAAAATGGAGTATCTTACAGAAAAGAAAAAGAATACTGATACATACAACAGATAAATATCTCAAATGTATAAGTGAAAAAGAGAAAAAAATTATATATCATACAATTCTATGTCTATAAAAGTCACAATCAAGCAAAATTAATTTATGGTGATGGAAGCCTGGTTGTCTTTGGGGACTAGCAATGACAAGGAAGTAGCAGGAAGAAGGCTTCTGAGAGCATTGTTTATGTGCTACTATCATCTGAATGTTGGTGAATGGACACATTCACTTTGAAAAAAATTTAAGTAGCTGGGCACAGTAGCACAAACCCATAATCTCAGCTACTTAGGAGGCCAAGAGAGGGGATCAAGAGTTTGACATCAGCCTGTGCAACATAACAAAACCCTCTTTCATAAAATAAAAGCTAGGGTTGCAGCTCAGTGGTACAGCATTTGCCTAGTATGCCCAAGAACCTGGATTTAATCCCAGTATTAAAAAAAAAAAAATCAAACTAAACACACAATCTGTAGGTTTTTACTAGAAATATATAATTCAATGTTTTCAGATCTCCAAAAAAGACTTTAATTGTAATGAAATCAACAAGATGGAGACTAGAAAGGAAAGGGATTTGAGTTGAGAGATGTTTTTGTTTGCTTGCTTGTTTGTTTTAAAGGGTAAGGTAATTACTTTTTCAAAACTAAAAGCTGTAAGTAGATGACAAAAGCTGAAGATGGGTCCTCAATTAAGGAAGAGGGAGCAGCTTCGCAAGAATAATTCTTCCATCCTTGGAAGGGAAGAGAGAAAAGATAGACAGGAAAGTAATTTGTTACTGAGAAGCTGAAAGAATAACCATCTGAAGACTTCTATTTTCACAATGAGATAGAAAGTAAAGTCATATGCCAAGAACAGAAAAAAAAGAAAAAAAAGTAAGAAAAAAAGAACCATAAAAAGGATAGAAATTTTAAGTGACTAGAGACGTTTGATGAAGGAAATGAACAGCAAACCGACTAATGAAACAAAGAAAGAAATACAATTTGTGGGTCCAGTAGAAAATGATAAGCATGAATTTACAGGGGTACTCATTTACACTGTTGTGTGATTTTTTTCTTTTACAATATTCAGCCCAATTTGAAACCTTAGCGGCATCTCAAAGATGTTCAGTAGGCAGTGGGTAAATATGTCTGCGGAACCAGCAAAGACTACAGAAAGATGCAGTTATAATGGGTCTACAGAAAAATTGGGGATGTGTTATTGACCAATAAAATCATGGCTCTATAAAACTGCCTAGGAGTCACACAAGATGATCAAACTTAAATCCATGAAGGAAATTCAGAATGTTGATTAAGCAGGTAGAAGAATAGTGGTGACCTTGGCAAGAATCGTTTCATGTGGAAAAAAAAGGGACTAGAAAAAGAGTGGGTTGAAGGTCGAGAGAGGGCAATAACTGGAAGGAAACAGTAATAAGGAAAACTTTTTGGGTTTTTTGTTTGTTTTCTATATTTTTTATTTTTCTTTTATTTCCTCTCCCTCTCTCCCTTTTTAATAAAGGGGAGAAACAAGCTAGCAGAAAGGGAGGAGATATCAATTTAAGGAGGAAAATAAATTGCAAAATACAAAGGTTCACTGAAAAATAACCTCCCCTTTTTACGTTAGCCAAAATTTAAAAAATTTTATCCTTCACTGTCACTTACCATGTTAAAAATTGTGAAGTCCAATATACTACCCTCCAAAAAATTGGCATGATTCCATCAGGAATGTAACTCCATGGCTTAAAACATGTATGTTGCCTGTATAACAAAAATTTAAAGCCCATTAATCATGAGTGATTATTACTTAACTGAATCATACAATTAATTTATGTGTGGCACAGTTCATTTAATCAGATTAATAATTACTGACTTTGCATCTTAAGACATCATAGAAAACTTAAAATTCAAAGCTGACTCTCAAACTGAAACACACACACACATACACACACACACACACACAAAGAGAACAAAACAATTTGTTCTAAAGAGAAATGCCATTTAGTCCTCAACTTTCAGTGTATTTTTTAGTCAAAGGGTAAAAAGAATGTTCAACTAATAGACCAATAATGCAACACTCTTCAAAAGTAAATATTATTAAATCAAATCTCTAATGACTAGTTTTTCCTGTTTGTACAGTTGGTTAAGGTTTTTCTTTGGTTATGTTTTTGGTTTTGGATTTGGTTTTTTCAAACAAGATCTCACTATGTAGCCTAGGCAGGCGTTGGATTTGTTCTGTAGCTCAAGTTGGCCTAGAAGTTTTGATCCTCCTGTCTCAGCCTTCTAAGAAGTTTTATTCTGTTTTTGTTTTAATTGTTAAATAGAAATGGGAGTTGGGGAGAAGATACTAGGTGATTAACTTCTAGAAACTGGAGTGCTAATTAAATTAGTCACTATAGTATAGATTTTATGGACATGTACACCAGAATCAATACACAATTGTGTTTGAATTTTCTGATGAGTCTCTGACCATAGATTACATGTAAGTCTTTTAGGTGCAAGGATATCCTTCAATCCAAGGATTTAACAACATCCTATAATTTCAACTGATCTATAATGAGCTTCTAATGGTGCTCCAAAGAGGACTAACAGCTACAATTTAAATTTATTCAATGTAGGGTTTTTTTTTTAACAGTTGCATAAAGAAACACACACTACTTAAAGCATTGGTCAAATTTTATACCAACATAGATTAGTTTCTTACCTGGACATCAGATATGAATTCAATATTACCTTGTGGCAATTTGAACTACATTCACTCTTGATTTAAAACACCAATGCTTTTAAAGGATGTGCAATATAAAAGGAATACCCCATATATAGAATAACCTTGTAAATTAGGTAGAAGCAAAAAACAAAAACCAAAAAATTGCATGCTACTTAATTTAGGTATTTATGGTGCTGAAACTCAGAAATATTCATGCTGTGTTTTTTTAGATATGAGACAGAGGCTGTGAGGAAATAAAAATGCTGGAAGTCTCAAACTTGGAAAGTAGAAAAATCAGGCTAAAAGATCAGGTCTCCTCTGAGTTTTTCACTACCATCTACAGTGCATCAACAAATATTTAATTTAGATTTAAATAGAAAATGACATAATAAAAAGAATACTGGCAAAGGATAAAAGTGGATCAGTAGAGATTAATTTTTATAAATATAAACATATGGGTGACAAAAACAGTGTTTAAACAATTTTCCTCTTACAGCATTAAGTAAAAACAATAAATAAAAATACAAAGAGTAAAATACCTGGGAACAGGAGCAATAGTTGCATATGATCCACTGTTGTTACTCTCTGGTGGGCTTGAATTTGCAGCAGCATTCCTGCACCGGTTGTATATTGTCTAAAGCAATCATAGTTAAAAATGAAAATCAAAAGCTATTAAATTTTTAAGAGAGAGTGGGGATTATAAATCTATCTACCTAATGTTATCTGACTATGCTGTTTAATGATCAAATTCCTAAAATAACATTTAAATCCAAAATATAAGCACAACCTGATATAATTTAGCTCAGTGAGGTATAATGTATCTCAAACAAACTATATAATTACAATTGCTTCTAAAATTGTGAAAATTAGTTTCACTTCTTACCGTACTAACATCCAGAGGCAATATGAAAACAATAAGGAAGCAGAGGTACCAAGCAAGCAGTGTTCCAACAATTACAAGTCTATGTTGTTTCTTGAAGTCTCCATATCGATGAAGTAGAAATAAAGCCAGAAAAAAGACAAAAACAATCTCGAGTCCCAAAGCTGCACCACTCATTATTGAATATTCACTCTGAGTAACTGAAGTTATTCATGTACAGTTCTGAACCATATCTGTTCACTGAAAACAAACAAAAAATGAATTTTCTAAGTATTTATAGGTATTGGGCAAACTGTCATGCTTTATACTGGACTGAGAATAAAATTAAAAGAATAATTTATAATGTCGAGTCCTTATATCTTAATATTTAAAATTCATCTTAAAAATTTCACATTATACCTTCAGAAAAAGTCACCCTGACTCTTAAAATATTACAAATTAAGACATTCTTAATTCCAGATATGAACAGTTCCAATACAGTGTCATCTGGAGTTTCTCAATGTTCTAAATCTTAAAACAAAAATTTTAAATATATTATCCTAGGAAATTACATATTTAGGCAAACTTAGCAAATTACGATTCTAGCAATTAGATACTTAGCAAAATTAAGTTTTGTAAGATATTGGAAGTCCATAATTTAATCTTTCTTTTGTTTGAAAAAATATTTTCATTTTATGCTAATTTTTTCTAACAACTCAACTTTCAGGATTTAAAGCTTCTTATTTTTGCTGGCGTGGTGGCATACACTTGTAATCCTAGCACTTGGGAGGCTGAGGCAGAAGAATCACAATCAGGTCAAAGACAGCCTGAACTACATAGTGGGATTCTGTCTCAAAAAACAAACAAACAAACAAACAAACTCATTTTTGCTGCTTCACAGATATACTCACCACTTTCTATTTATCTACATAAATCTCATTTTTTAGACAGTCATTTTACCTATTGTTTACATGCAAAAATGATTATTGAATAGTCATACATTTAAAAATATTCTTAAGTATAAATGTTGATGACACAGACATCAGCAAAAAATTTATTTGATATTACTCTATCAAGAAAAACAATTTATCATTACTAACTCAATTCAATATGCAATTTTTGTTATGTCAGTGTAGGCCATTTTGTTTTGCTCTAAATGATTAATATGTCAACATTGAGAATCAAGATCCTTATATAACCAAAGATAAAAAAAAATACTTCCAGCTGACAACATCTCCTGTGAAAACTAGTTAGGAAAAGAATGAAAACATGAATATTTTAATAGGATTAAAGGGTGCCTGAAAAAATGTAGCAGGATAAGGAGATAGATGGTAACAAAAGGGGTACATTTGTTAATGATTATGAATGAAAATACGCAGAGGAATGGAAAGAAACTTTTAACAATATAAAATAGCAAGAAAATAGTTTATTAAATGTGATTTTTGTTTATGATATATCATGTAGAGCTATTGCCTATATAAATTTAAATTTATTATGGTTCAACTAAATTTTCTTAGTCTCACAAGGTAGCAGTAGGTTTGCTTTCCTCTGGATAAGAATCTCCAATTTCTAGGATCTTAACTTGCCAAGATTGCCTAAATCTTAGCACTAGACTCCCTGGATACTATAATTGCATGTACTTGTTCCGAGATGAGGGAGGCCACCTTTGTGAGTTAGTCTATTTTCTTCATCATCTCTTTTTAACTGAATGTTACTTCTCTCTTTTTAACTGAATATTTTCTTCTTATAAAACAGATGAGACCAACTGGTTTTATGAAATGGAGATAAAAAGTAGGGTTTCCTTAATCTGAAATGACAGTCACCATTTTAAAGCCTATCTTCGAACTTCTGCCTAAATTCAAAAGAACAATTGTTACAGAACAGCACCTTCTAAGATTTCTTAGGAATTCTGTAGCCTGTCCTGGCTATTTCAATTGAAAGTTCTCTGTGGAAATCTAAGGGTATCTTATTCTCTCTAACTTAGTTATTTGGAAATTAAGTTATAATTTATTACAAAAATTTCAGTTAAAATCTAATAACAATAAAAACTGAACAATCCAAGCCTAGCTTATTAATAACATTGCTAGAAGAGCAGCAATTTGTCAACATACATAGAAAATCTTTCAAATATTATGTATTCTTTGTCCAAGCAATTCCTCAACAAGTAACTTTTTTTCAAGAAAAGCTAAAATAGCAATAAAAATATATCTACAATATTGTTATTCCCTATAGCATTATTTAACTCTGAAGACACAGAACTTAAATGTTTGTATTAAACAGTCCCATCCCATTGCTGCCCACTGACTTTTTGAGAAAAACAGTTAAGGATTTTATAACACGAATCCTACTATTTTAGCCATGCTTGATAGAGCAGGGGGTCTATGCCTAAATCAAACACTACCAAACAGCAACACTCTATTGCGGACAGTGATTAACATCATAGTGACTAAAACATTGCAGTAAAGAGATAATTTCTATTTTCTTTTTGTGCTTTCTTCCATATGTAATTTTTTTAAATAATTTTATTTAAAGAGAAAAAAACAAAACAAAATAAAACAGAATAAAGGGTAGCGACAATACAGTATTCCAAGGAAGAAAGGAAAAGTACAACAACAATAAAACCTAAGAAATTATTACTTGACAAATTACATACTGACTTCTTGGAAATAGTGACTTCTTGGAAATAGTTGTTCAAATTACAAAGTTAAAATATGTAAAGTAGACATTCAAACAGTGAGACTGTTAACAGTTCTGCTCCACGATCTGACAAAAACAGCAATATGGTCATCCATCTTACCCACTCAAATATACATGCAATTATATCAATAGGGTAAAATTAAACACAACAAAACAGAGCAATGTGGATCACAAGAAAGCAATGTAAGACATAAATTTCAAAGCTAGACAATTGGAGATATTCACTCTCTATCATATTGACTCTAGTTTTCTTTCAAATAGTTGTCCATATTGTCACATATAGGGAATTCACATGAAACAACCTAGTATGGAATTGATTTGAGCAGGACGAGGAGGGCATTACAGGTCTTCAAGACCAGACATTAGGGAAGCCATGAATGGCTGTCATAGTGTCTCTCATTCTCTTCAAAACAGCTGTCCATACCTTAATGTGTGTTGAACTTAATCAAGGCAAAGCAAGCTAAGATCACTTTGCACAAAAAGTGATAGTTTTGCTGGACTTCACATCATGACATTATGGAGTCAGCACTGGGTATTGTAGTGTCTCTTTTTCTTCAAAGTAGTTGTTTATTTCAACATGTGTTATATAGTTGGTTCTCGTAAACTGTTTATAAGCTCTACACATGCATGAGTCTCTACATGTATATCTATCATTTCTGTATTAGCAGGAAAAACAAAACAAAGCAAGATAAAACAAAACAATTCCCAGAAAAGCATGAGGCAGAAAAGTCACATAAAACCTCAATACAAGGTGATCTGCAATGGTTACCATGGTGTCTCAGCAGTATATAACAACATTAATAAAAAAACAAAGCATTAGAGACATTATAAGACTTCAAAAGCAAGTAGTAATCAAACCAGAGTGGGTATCTTAGTGAATCTTGTCATCTTCAGTGTAGTTGCCTATACTCTTAAGACTTGATGCTATCCATCACAACAGATTTAAATAAAATCAGTCAGTACAAAGTAGCAATCTAACAAACCAGATTCAAACAAGATCAGTCATAATAAGACAGTATAAGTTATAAAGGGCTTCAGATTAAGTTGATAGGAAAATTAAGAATGATTACCATAATATGTCCTCTTATTTTTGGGATAGCTGACCATGTCCTCAAGTCTACCGTAAGTAGACAAACTGGAACAGCACGTAATCCATCCAAGCAGAGTGGTAAGAATAATGTAAATTTTAAATCTTGTTACCCCATTAACAATATCCTCTGCCTCCCCTTTTTAGACAATTCTTCCCCTTTCACTCCCATGGGGTGCACTGCTTGTTTTGGGTCCCACTGCCTCCCTATATAGAGCAGCTCAATGGACCCTATCTCCTGATCTACTCTGCCTGTGTTTCTCTCTGTTAGTATTTCAAGGCCCTCTATACTAGAGATTATAGCCAATCTTCTCTGCCTCATTTTTGCTATTCTATTTTTCTGCTATTGACAGTCTATTTTTCTCTTCCACTTCACTGTCTGCCTTGTTCACTGAGGCCTCTCTGCCACTGTTCCTGAAATGCTCATATTCTTGTTCTCTCTCCCTAGAATGTCCTTCAGTATTTTTTGTAGGGTTGGACTGGTGGTCACAAATTCTCCTAGTTCCTCTTTGTCATGGAAGCATCTTGTTTCTCCATTAATTTCTAGAGAGAGTTTTGCAGGATACATCAAT
>PVJX010006167.1:0-79712 GCA_004027295.1 Dolichotis patagonum
TTTACTTGGACTTATCTTGAAGAAGTACATCGGTGGCATGGACTGGCATGCTGTTAGATTGCCTTTCAGAAAGGACTCATTGCCCAAGTGCAAGGAGGACAGATAATTGACAGCCCACAGAATCCTCTAGAGCTGCGATGACAAAACTTTTAGAGACTAAGTGCCAAGCTGCAACCCCACTTATTTATCACAAAGTAAGAACACTGCAATTAAACCTGCATACTGAGGCTTTAGTTTAGGAAAAACAACTCTACATTAACGTTTTTTATCTTCAAAGAAAAACACAATAACATTCATGCTATAGGTCTGCCATTCATGCTATAGGTTTAGAGAGACTCCTCTAAAGGGAAATCTTTGCTCTGGCGCTACCAAGAGGGCTGACAGACACTTTCCAGGTCAGCATCACTCTGCTAGCTACCCTTAGCCAGTCCTATGTATTCCCCCTCTCCATAGATGTCATCACCTAGCAAAACTCTGTACTCTAATTCCCTTTCTGCTTCAGCTTTCTAAAAAACAAAATCTAAATCACATCCTCTAGCTGTATTTTTTATGTGTTTCAGAAAGAAATCATGGAATTTAAACTTTAGAGGTTCTGCAAATATGAACTGCTTGTCCTTGTATGTTACTGCTAGCTTGACTAGATATTCAAATCTAGATTCAAAATTATTTCCCCACAGAACTTTGAAAGCCTTGCTGTCCTGTCTTCTAACATCCAGTATTCCTAATGAGAAGCCTTATCATCATCTATTCTTTTTTAGCTAGCACAAGCTTTTGGGTTTTATCTTTATCCTCACTGCTTTTAACTTTTTTTTTTAATTTTAAAGAGAATAGAACCAAGCAAAATAAAACAGAATAAAGCCAATCAAAACAAACCAGTGTGACACAGGATTTCAAAACAATACAAAATCAACAATGGTTACTGTAATGTCTCTTGTTGTCTTCAAAATAGCTGCAGATACCTTCAGACATAGTAAAAATCAAACAAAACAGAACACAATAGGACCAATAAAAACAAAACAATGAATGCAATAAAGGACTTCAAAACAAGACAATAGTAAATCCAAAATGACTACCATAATATATCTTGTTATCTTTGAAATAGCTGCCCATGCCAATGGATATAATAAAATCAAACAAAACAAAACAGAATAAAACCCAAACCAACAAAACAATGAAAATGATACTGGACTTCAAAACAAGACAACAGAAAATTAAAAAATGGTTACCACCTTCAGAAGGAGATTCTCCATAGATGCCACACTGTGTATTGTTATCCTCTGAATAGGTGATCAGACTACTGGCTTTAGGCCTGCAAAGTCAGTGAAACACTAAACACCACAAGCATTAAACTGTATTCTACTTTGAATCATTGCAGTCAGTGTTTCTCTTGATCAGCCTGTTGCTTATGGTTGGGTAGCAGGGTTGGCTCCTTTTGTTTCCTAGCCCACATGCCAGAAAGGGCTGGCATCAGGCTTTCCCCACAGCAGCCCACCCATTGCACTGATCTGCAGGGATGGCTTGCTTTTTGGTGACTTGTTCTCGTCCCCTGCACTCCACAAATGGCACTGACCCATGGGGAAAAGCGGGCATCTGGCTATCCCCCCAGTGGTCTGCGCGGGGCGGTGATTCACAGGGAGGGCTTGCTTCTTGTTGACTTTTGTTCTCTTCCCCCGTAGTCCACGCATCAATGCTTTTAAATGTCACAAGGCTGTGTCCAGGCACAGTTTGGATGGCCCTTTTGAACCAGTGAGTAGTGTTTCCATCCCTTCTACTCCACTGTCTCTGCTTTCTTTTTCTAAACTCTTATTAGATAGTTTTTGCATCTTCTGAATCTCTCATTCGTGATCTTATTTTTATATTTTTTATTTTCCATCATCTGATGTCTTAGAAGAGATGTTCCATTTTATTGTCTGTACCCTAATATTTGGTTTAGCTTGATATATTATTCCTTTCAGTTCAGCAATGAGACCTTCAGTTTGTAAGAACTCTGTTATTCTCTCTACTTGCTCCTTTTAATATCACTGTGTTCTGGCTTTCATCATTGCAATATTCTCTTGGATGTCCCTTTTGATAGCCATGAGCATTTAAAAAAATAGTTCTGTTCCTCACATTATGTTTCCTTCTGGGTCATTTACTTTATCTTGAACTTTCTTTTTTTAGGTTGTTGTTTCATCTTGAATGTATGGTAAACTTTTTTTTCACTTATGAAAGATTATAATGATTCATATGTATAAAGTGGGTAGTAGGTCCAAGGAACCAACAGCCCAAGATCCCCCGGGCTGCCAACTCAAGGAAAAACTTACTCTGAGAGTGAGGTGGTCTTCCTTTTCTTTCCATGTCTACTATTAGGCTCTGTGCTGTTTTTTTCCCCAGCCTGCACCTATTCCATAGCCCCCCACCAGCAAATCTCTGCTTAAACAGATCTCCAGGTGGCTTGAGCTAGGGACAACAGCTGCAAAGTGTTGTAGAGGACAACTGCCCTCAGTGCTTGAAACCTCTTGGGAGCTCTACGGGGAGAATGGCTCTGTCTCTGCTAGATTGCAGAATATATATTTTGAACTGTGATTTTTTTCATTCTGAGCCTTGTATCCACACCCCAGAAATTATCTAAAATCTATGGTTTGCTAATTGTACCTACTATAGTTTTCCATGTTGGAAAATATATTTTTCCTTTTATTATCTTTTCAGTGCACCCCTGGGAGGAAGGGGATGCAATTATATATGCACAACCACACATGTAATCCTGACCCCTAGACCCAGGCAGTGAACATCTGAATGACGTCAGAACAGAGGAGAATACTGCAGTCAGGGTGGAGACAGAGAAAGGTGCCTGTGGATAACAGATTGAAGGATAAAACTCAGAAACTTTCAGGGGAGGGGCCAGTGCTATATTTCTACTATGGCACTACAGAAACAAGGCACTGAGAAGACAGAAAGAGAGAGAGAGAGAGAGAGAGAGAGAGAGAGAGAGACTTTTAATGAGGCAGAGTTACATTTCATCCTTGTTTTCTGTATCATTATTATGTGTCTCTCTTGCTAACACCAGCTCTGTGTGGATTTTCTGTCCAAGTAACAGAGCCAGAAATCATGCAGATCTTATCCGGCTGGAACCCTTCACCTTCCTGACTATAGACAAAGGGGGGCAATGGTTTCCTTCACAGTGTAATGTTGGTCAGGACCTGACCTCTGTAAATAATAAAATGCCTTTCTTGCCACCCTCGTGAAACAAGGAAAGGCAGAAATAAATCTCTACTCTCTTCTTAACCTGATGTATGACTATGCCTATGAACTTGAGTAGAGGTGCAATACATCTCCTTAAAGTCCCACAAAGCTAATCTTTTTTCTTTTTCTTTTTCTTTTTTGAGAAACCATATCCATAAGCAGCCTTAACAAAGCCACATTCCCACTTATGTAAGAGAACCCGTCCTTGTCTCTACACATTTTTTCTTCCCTGACTTAACATTTTTTAAAAACTCTCACTTTCTAGAATTGGTACACTATGGAGATACTCAACAAATAACTCCAAATCCCCCCCAAAAAATAATAAGATTCACATAACTATAAAATAACATCTCTGTTGCTCGGGCCAACACCAGTCTTCTAGGTTAAAAGACCCTAACTAACACGAGAGCACAGAATCACCAGAAAACAGCAACAAGTCCTTAACTACTAAGCCTCTCTCTTGACTTCCTCAAAATAGATTACAGGCCTTTCTGGGAGGGAATACCTTTGTGAAAACTGAGAATCGTATGAAAAAGATCTTTTATGTAACCTAAGTTTTACTCTCGCTGTCTCTGTATCGTCAGGGAAGGCAGGGAGTTCTCTCTAGCGACTTCGCGACTGCACCGCCTTGAGATTACAGAGGCCGGCGGCGGCGGCTGCGGCTGCGGCTGCAGGCGGCTCTCCCAGGCCGGGCGGGAACCGGCTTCCGGGTCTCGGTCCGCGCCGGCCGGAGGGCGGCACTGGGACCTCGCACAGGCTCTGCGGCTCTGAGTGCGGGCTGCACTGCCCAGATATGACTGCTAGCATTTGTGATTTAGGGAGGGTGGGGTAGGGAACACAGGTGATCTTTAATTTTAAAAATCTAAGGTGACAAAAACACGAGCCAGGCAGGAGTCGAACCTACAATCTTCTGATCCGTAGTCAGACGCGTTATCCATTGCGCCACTGGCCCTCGGCGAAGCAGCGTCTACGGGGCCTTAATGATGGCAATCTGACGAGGCCGTACCGACAGTCACCCTGAGTGGCAACGCCTGCTGATAAAGAAAACGTGCGACAGGCAGCCGAGGGTGCCCACTGGGTCTCACAACTTTCTGCCCCCCCCCCCCCCGGGCCGAGACGCTGGGGTTAGAGCCCTTCCCCACCGCTCAGGCTCCGACCCGCGCTACGGGTCTTTTTGCGCACGCGCATAACAGCATTCTAGGTTAGGCTCGGCGCCCGGCTCCTGGGGTTGCGCATGCTCAGTGCCGCCTTGGCCAATCAGGGCCGCGTTTTGACCCGTTTGTGTAAGAGTTGCAGGGGCACAGATAACCCTTGAGTCCCTCCGGTAGTTCAGCTGGTAGAGGACAAAACTGTGGCTACGACCCCTGGCAGGAAAAGTGGCTAGGTTGCTGGCTGAAGGAAAGCTATGTTTTGTCTCGCCGGCCTAAATTTTCCAAGTCCCCTTTGGGGCGTTATCTCCATTAGCCACTACATCCCGCAGCAGGCAGCTTGGCCCGCGGCGCCCCACGTGTGAGATTTTTTGCCCCCGGAGTGGGATGTCTCTTAGCAAACTCCCAAGACCCTGCCCTTGCTCCTAAAGCTCTCCGGCGTTTCCGGACGGCCGAGTCGCACGGCCGGAACGAACGCAGCCACACCGGTCCCCGCAGCTGGCCTCTCGGGCCGAGGGCCACTGCGCCTGAGATCCGGGCCGCGAGCGCGAGAGGAGGGCGTGAGGACGGGAGGGCCCGCGGGAGCGTATGTGGTGCGCTAGGACCCAGCACTCGGGAAGAGAGCACGGTAAATACGCTCTAACCACGAATCCTAAGGCGCGATGCGAGGTTAGGGCGACAAGGCGGTGCCGTGGAATGCTACCCCCTTCGATAGCTCAGCTGGTAGAGCGGAGGACTGTAGGCGCGTGTTCGCGGGCATCCTTAGGTCGCTGGTTCGACTCCGGCTCGAAGGAGGAACGGTGTAGTTTTGTTTATTAATGCGATCGAAAGCGCTTTCCGCCAATTTCTTGTGTTGCAGTGCTCTAACGGTGCTCTAGAGCAACAGATAGGCTGCCGCCTCTAGCGGTGGGGGATTAGCTCAAATGGTAGAGCGCTCGCTTAGCATGCGAGAGGTAGCGGGATCGATGCCCGCATCCTCCAGTTTTACTCCTTGAGGTTTTTCTTTCAAAATTTTGGCATCAGACTGAACTCGATCTGAAAAGTCAGACGTCAAATAAAAATAAGGTGATATTAAGGCTATCGTTTTGTAAAACTTCCCATACAAGCCATGGTAGGTGCTGGTAGATTGTGCTAATTTACATATTTCAAACTCTTGTTTGGCGAAATTCATATTAGTTTTCTTTCACAATAGCAACCAAATGCCTCAGTATCTATTGCCTCTCTGACTTCTATTGTGATTTCTGTTTAATGTCTGTAACTTAAACCGCGCATAGTTAGGGGAAATCCGCAAACAGAAACACAACAAGAAACAGAGAACGTGGGAAGGGACGCTGATTGAAGTTTGCTAAGCTGAGCAAAGGGACATTTGCGAATCACCTCCCTCCCACAGGTGGAGTGCGCTCTCCGGGCAGAACCAGGGGGGACGGCCAAGGCAAGGGATACCTGGAGAGGAGAGAAAAGGGCAGTTTGCTTTTAGAATTGGATTCTAATGCCCGTGTCCTTGTGGGAACTAGCAGCCAGCGCCCGGAGAAAATTAACTGGAAAAAAGTTCCACCTAAGACTCCCCTTGAATGCAACTTTATTTTAAAAAAGACATACACACACACACACACACACACACACCCCTCCCAAGATCTAAAACCTGAACTGAGCACACGCAAAGATCTTTCTAGTAATGAATTCTCTCTACCCTAATTTTATGAAATAGTCGTCCTATTAAAGCCATCCTGTGTGTCTCACAACACAAATGTTCCAGACAACAGCAGAATTATGAACATTTTTGAAGATTTTTAAATAATTAATAATTCTTTATTTTTTTGTACACTGTAGGACCTTGATAAATTACATGTTTTGTAACCATATGTTAGGGTTTTTGTTTGTTCATTGTGTTTTGTTTTTGTACAACTTTATGTGGGTTATTGCCATATCTTCCTTTTTTTCTATTTTTATTTCATTTTCAATATAGTTTTAGGATCAGATGTATGTGTCATTTAAAATATATCATTATGTTCATGAAAACACATTTCAAAGAAAAAGAATCCTTTTAACTGTGACAAAATGAACAAGAAATATGTACTAAGGCCCAGGAGTAGGAATGACTGTACCAGGACACCCAGGTCGATTGACATGAGCCAGAATTCAAACATGTCAAAGTCCCCAGCCCACACGGGGATTGAAAATCACATAAAAGTTCGAAGGCATAAATCGGGAGATGGTATTGCATAGTGGTTAGTCATGGAACCTATGAAACTTGATGCCTGTTTTGGCTTTGCTACTCTGCACTATATGACCTTGGGCAAGTTGCCTGACATTTAGTTACTTCAGTTTCCTCATTTGTAAAATAGGGGTGATAATAATGGTCACTTGCTTTTAATAAAGATATTACTTCTAAAGTTCTTAGTACGTTAAGCACACACAATAAGCATTAGCTGTTATTGGCACAAGAGAAAGAGAAGGGAAAGGAAGGAGGGAGTAGAGTGGAGGGAGCAGGAGAGAGGAAAGGACATAAACATTAAGCACCATTTTCTTGGAAAATGTAGAGCCTGAGACATATTTTAGCACCTAGAGGTCTGGTAGCCATGCCATATTTATAGTGAAGGCCTAATTATGCTGCAGGAAAAGTGGTGGTTGGATCTAATAGATCTACTGTGCAAGGAAAGTAGAACCACCCTAAAAACACAGAATGATGGATAAGTGCATTATGGTATACCATGTAATCAAATATGCATAATTATTAAAAGCATACTTGGGCCAGGGTATATCTCAGTGGCACATTGTATTTAAGAACTTGCACCTAGGCATAGTATTAGCATTCTGCGAGTCTGAGGCAGGAGGATTACAAATTCAAGTGCACCTGAGTAATTTGGCGAAACTGCGTTTACAAATAAGAAAATAATTCAAAAAGGCTGGTGATATAGCTCAGAGTGAGGCCCTGGGCTCAATCTCCAAATATTGAAAAAAAAGGAAGGAAAAAAAAAAACCTATGTGGGGAAGTATTAATAACTGAATTCTAAGCAAACCAAGTATTTATGGAGCAATATAAATAATAACATGAACAAGCATAAATTACAAAAACTAGGAACTGCATTAAAATGTTAACAGTAGTAATTAATCTTTTTCCCTAAAGTTTCAAATACTTTGTTTTCTGAAATAAATATTATTTTTAACTGGAAATATAAATAACTAAAAGTTCAACAACTAATATGTATTCAGTATTTTCTACAAGCTAAATGCAGTTCCAAGTACTTTAAATGTATTAACTAATTTACTTTGCTCATAAAGAAAACACTAGTGAATTTTATTGAACATTTAAGAAAAATATGTTGATTGAAAAAGGAGGCCTTCCCAACTCATAGTATAAAGTCAGCATTATCCTGACAACCACGTAAACACAGTAGAAGAAAAGACTATAGATCAATATCCCTCACGAATAGAAATGCAAAACTTCTCACCAAAATTTTAGCCAATTAAACCCAACAATAGATTAAATAAAGGTAAATGTGGTATGTACAAATGGAATTTAGCCCAGGTATACAGGACTAGTTCACCTTCAAAAGTCAATGTAATTTGCCATATTAAACAGACTAAAGAAATATTTGACCGAATTCAGTATCTATTCCTGATTTTTATACTGTCAGAAAACTCGGAAAGGAAGGGAAGTTCATCAACCTGATAAGAGGCATCAATGAAAACCATGAAGCCAACATTATACTTAAGAGTTAAAGACTGAATATGTTCCTCCTCAGTTCAGAAACAAGGCAAGGATATCAATTCTGGGTTTTCGGCAGTAACCAGTGTAATAAGGCAATAAAAATGAAGTAAAATATCTAGATTAATTTTAAAAAGAACTATTTTATTTTTTAAAATACTGATTACATATTGAGATGATAATATTTTAGATGTTTTAAGGTTAAACAAAATATATTAATAGAATTAATTTCATTTATTTCTTTTTTAGGGTTGGTTTGTTTTGTTTGTTTTTCCCAGCACGGAGAAGTGAACACTGGGCTTTCACACTGAGCTATATGCATCCCAGCCTGTTTTCGTTGTTCATTGTGAATCAGGGTCTCCCTAAGTCTCTGAACTGACCAGTTGGGACTCATACTTGCAATCCTCCTGCTTCATCCTATCACAGTGCTAGGATTACAGGCACATATCACCACACCTAGCTTTCTTTGCAACTTTTTGAATGTGACTGCTAGAAAATTGAAATCACATGTGACTCATATTTGTCATTCATTTACTTATGTTTGTCATCTCATTTCTTTGGGAAGTCCAGTTTAAAGATATGGGCAGGAGCCAAATCATATCAAACCTTTAGGATCACAGTGATTAACGGCTTTATCATAGGTATAATGTGATGTTTTATGGAATTTAAATGATGAATGACATATAAGAAATAGATTTCAGAAAGCAAAGGTGAATTAGAGAAATCACTTAGGAGACTGGGGTACTGAGAAGAGTGGGTGTGGAAAGGGGGCCTGGACCCAAGAGAGGACTTCAGACACTTGCCATAGGAAAGACCTTGGGCTAAAGTATTTACTACTTGTTGGGACAGTCACCATTTAATTCTGGCACATGAATTATGCCATGAAGTGTTCCAAGGAAAGTACACTGTGTTAGCTTTTTAACATTTCCTCAGAGATCTTTATGATCAAGTAAAATTTATAAACAAAAGATTTGAAGAAGGAGCAATAAAAAAGCTTTCATCTTCAGTTTACAAACTATTTAATAAAAGAAATGCCAGTGTTAGTTTCCAAGTGTTTTACAAGTTAGTTCATTTCTCTGTGATTTTCAATTTCATAAGATGTTTCTTTTATTAAAACTTTTTAAATTATATATCCAAGCTGTCTGTTACCAAAAGACAGCTAAATTAAAAAGATTGACAATGTAGCTAGGAGGAAACTGCAAAGTATTTTGTGGATGTATGAGTCACATCCTTGGTGTAAGGAAATGGTATGAGTCATTTTACAGGAGAGAGGGGTTTTGGTCATATGTTTTTTTCAGTAACTTTTAGTACTGGGGATTGAACCAAAGGCCTTACACATGCTAGGCAAATGCCCTACCAGTGAACTATATTCCCAGCTTCAGTGACTTAGAATTGTTCTGTGGAGGCAAATTCGTAAGAAAAAAAAATGTTAAAAGTACTTTTTTGAAGCATCCCCTGAGTTATAGGATCTCAAAGTAAATAACATGATACTCCAACACGTGTGTCTTGTTGAGAGATGCATATCTGACAGAACTAAGACACAGAGCCTGGTACTTAGAACACCAACTCATCTAAATTTCAAATGAGATATGGCCTTCACCAATCAAATGTGGGTGCCCTCACTAATCAAGGGAGGGAGTGATGGGTAGATAGATATTTCAGAGAGAACTAACAACTTTGTTGCTTTAATTTAAAATGACCTAACTCATTTTAACATGAGATTAATATAATTTTCAGTAGATTGAATGGAGACTGGAATTTAACCTGACAGTCTTGGTTTACTCATGTCCTAGTTTTCTAGCCTTTCTAAACCTCCTTCAGCAATCCCCCAACTCTGTGCCTCCGTGTCCACGTTATCTTTTATTCTTTCCCTACTTTTAAGGATTTAGTCAGCCATCAGCTTTCTCATTTCTGTTTGTTACAAGAAAACCAGAAATATCCTTCCTACCTTAAAGGCTGAACCCAAGGAAGATCAGTTTTCCAACTGTTGCCTTCTTGCACACCATGTTTATACCCTGCACCACTACTTTGCTTTAAGGTGTATCTACTTTTTTGTTTCCTTCAGCCTCCCTCTCATCTGATTATACATCCTATTGGATTTGAGGAAGTATTTGTTGAGCTAAGCCTCTATTATTTTACCTACGCTATAGAGACCAAAAAAAAAAAAAAAAAAAAAAAAAAAAACCACCTCAGAATACTGGAGTAAATAAAAGATCAAGGTTGTTCTAGAATATTCAGGAAGATTAGCACTCTTAATACTGATTTGTAGAAGCATTTGTAAACCCCCAGCAGGCTCTAACCTATCTTGGAAGGTAGGAGAGTAACTTCTATTGCTCTTCTAACTATTAAGAGACCAGTGTGGGTTCACATCACTCTAGTAACAGGTGCAGAATTCACAGAAAGAGAGTGACCCAATCCCTCCTGGAGAATCCTTCATATACATTTTAATGTTCTCCAAAGCTTTTTTATGTCTCCTGTTATAAAGCCTGTTGTCCAGGATGTAACCACTAGCCACATGTGACCATTTAAATGTAAATTGAAATTCAGTAAAGTTTAAAAGTCATTTCCAGAGTTGCTTCATTACACACTGAAATACTGAGTAGCCACATAGGGCTAAAGGTTGTACAGTACAAATGTGGAATATTCCTATCATCACAGATAATTCCTCACACTGCTGCATTCTAGTACACGGTGCCACAGATCAGCCAGACACGGGCTCTGTGGTCGGATGTTCTCTGAGTCGGCCTCACAATTTTGTAATCATGTGACTCTGGACAACTACTTTGCTCAGCCACAGCTGGCTCCATGGCCATAATAATACCTATTAGAAAGAGCTATTACACAAAGCAGTTGGTATGCAGTCCATGTTTATTACATGCATTGTGCTGATATAGAAGTAAAATGTAATTTTAGAATCCCCTTTTCTCCTTTGCTGAGACAGAGAGCATACTGAGGGTTTATTGTGTTATAAAGAATTTATCTTTATCTTTATCTCAAGCTTCTCATCAGAACCTCTAAATCCTTTTATTTCCTGAGTGATAAGCATGGACCTTTTCTTTCTTTCTTTCTTTCTTTCTTTCTTTCTTTCTTTCTTTCTTTCTTTCTTTCTTTCTTTCTTTCTCACATTGTGAGCCTTGATAACTTGTGCAAATAAGCGACTCAGAAAGGGGCTTACCAGGACAGAAAGAGCAACTGTGTAATTAGGATGTTGGGATTTTGAGCCATGGAATATCTGCTCAGCCTCTCAGGAGGCAAAGAGGGCTGCAGCCTGAGCTCAGTCCCATGGCCAGTGATTCAGTCATCTATCCCTGCGTAATAAAAACCAGACAGAAATCTGGATGCGGAAGCTTAGTGAGCGTCCCTGGTTACTAATACTCTGTCCCAGGGCGTGGAGGGAACTCCGGAGACAAAGGGAGCACCGCTGCCTCTGTCTAAGGCCAGGTGGAGGCCGCCACCGACTTCGAATATGTCTGGGCTGGCCCTCAGCAGACTCGCCAGGAGAGAAAAGCTTGGAGGAAAGACCACCCATTTGGCTTTGTGGCTCTCCCTACCAGGAGCACTAAGAACCTGCTGACCTGGGAGTGCGCCCTCCCAGGGAGGAAGAGGACTCCCCGGGGAAGGAGGCTTAGTCAAGCTGCTGATGCTTTCAAAGGGGATTATCCATCCTCACCACCAAAATGTAAATTTGAGCCCCCTCTCTTACACCCGAATGTGTGCCCCTTGGGCACAGTGTGCTGTCCATCTTGGAGGAGGAAAAAGACTGGAGCCAGCCATCACGATCAAACAGACTTACTAGGAATACAGGAACTTCTAAATGCACCAGATATGCAAGACCCAGCTCAAGCAGAGGCCTACATGATCTACTGCCAAGACAGTGGAATATGAGAAAAGGGTTCGAGCACAAGCCAAGAAGTTTGCACCCTCCTAAGCAGCGGCCCTGTGGCTCTGCGGAGAAAGGGATTGGTTTGACAAGAACTCCTTTACACCTTTGGCAAATCTAGAGTTGCTCATAGGGTCACTAGTCCCATGGGAGGGCTAGGCAGTTGCCATCTCCATTCTCGCCACTAGCATACAGTTTTCATCCACTGAATCACCCTGTTTTCATACAGGTTCTCTTCCTCCAGTCATTTGTATTTTTGATTGTTATGTAAAACCTGCTTTTATTTTAATATTGATGTCAATTTTTCAACTGTTGTAAAATTATAAGCCTTTGTACTTGGGTAAGCCCCCTAATTGCTAGTCATATTCTCTGGGAGGCAGGCAGTCTTCCCACCGCTCAGAGCTGCCCTTAGCCTCTAGCTGGCGATACACGAAGAAGATCACGTGCACCTCCCGCCCCTCATCCAGTCTCCTCAGAACCTGGGCTGTGTTGCTTATGGGCCTCAGATCCAAAGTCAGCTAGTAGCTCAATTCTGCATCACGTCCTTTGTGTGTATGTGGAGTTTTGTCTGTGTTGCTGTTTATATATAAAAATAATAATAATAATACTCTGTCCCAGGGGGATGATTAGTCCTGATTTCACTGAAAAAGGACAGGGAAGTTTCACATTTGTGAATCCCAAACCAGACCTTGTTGTTTGTTTCTTCTTTTGACTAGTCTTAATTCATGCTCCTATTTTTTTTCTCTAATAAAATTGTAATCATAACTATGTACTTTCTTAAATTCTGTGCCACTCTAGCAAGTCATCAAGGTGAATAAGCAATGAGAACCCCCAATTTATTGACAATTGTTCAGCTTGCAGAGAACCTGGGGACCCCAGAATTTGCTGGTAGATTTTGAAGAGAGAGAAGATTTTTTTTTATATTGAAAAAAGATAGAACATTTTCATAACAAAATAATAGAATAACAATGGTTAACACATTGCATATTCTTATCTTTTAAGTAGTTGCTCAGAGTACAAAATATTGGCATAAAAAATCCTCCAATAATATGAGTACAAACTTTCCTTCTCTATGAATTAAGAGATGCTAATAGTATAACTAACTTGAATTTTTTTTCTCCTTTTTCCCTTCCTTCCTTTCCCTTTCACTACTCCTGGTTCTTTTTTCCATTTTAACAATTTATTCCCATTTCACAGTATCTGTTGTAGACTCTAGACCTTATTTACTCTTTCAATTTCTCACACTATGGAGGTAATGCATTGTTTACACATGTGAATATGATTTTTTTATTTTATTTTAAAGAAGGTAAAATTAAACATAACAAAACAGAACATAAGAAAACAATATAAGAGACACAGATTTCAAAGCAAGACAACTGGAGATCTTCACTATCTATTATATTTTCTCTTGTTTTCTTCCAAATAGTTATCCATATCTTCACATACAGTGAATTCATATAAAACAACATAGTATAAAACTGATCAGAACAGGATGATCAAGGCATTTTAGGTTTTTAAGACCAGACAATAAGGAAGTAAAAAATGGCTGTCATAGTGTCTCTAATTCTCTTCTCTTCACATATGTTGAAATTAAACAAAACAAAACAGACTAAAATCACTCTGAACAAAGAATAATAGTATTGCTGGGTTTCACATCATGATGCTACGGAATCAGCACTGGGTACATTAGTGTCTCTTTTTCTTCAAAGTAGTTGTTCATTTCATCGTGCATTATGTAATCAGTTCTTATAAACTGTTTAGAAGTTCTATGTATGCATGAGTCTCTACATATATACCTGTCCTTTCTGTATTAGAGGGAAAAACAAGACAAAACAAAACAAATTCCTAGAAAAACACGAAACAAAAAAGACATAAAACCACAATACAAGATGATCTACAATGGTTACTATGATGTCTCTTGTTGTCTTCAATAGAATTATCTATATCATCAGGCATAGTATAATTGAACATAGCAGTACATAACAATATTAATAAAAACAAAACATTGGATACATTATAAGACTTCAAAAGCAGGTAATAGTCAAACAGTGTGGGTATCCTAGTGAATCTTGTCTTCAGAGTATTTGCCTATACTCTCAGACTTGATGCTATCAATCATAACAGATTTGAATAAAATCAGTCAAGACAAGACAGTGATCTAACAAATAATATTCAAATAAGATCAGTTATAATAAGACAGTGTAAGTTACACAGGGCTTCAGATTAAGTTAATAGGAAGTTAAGGATGGTTCCTGTAGTATATCCTGCTATTTTTGGAATAGCTGTCTGTGCCCTCAAATCTAGTACAAGTAGACAGACTGGAACAGAATATAATCAAACTAAACAGAATGATGAGAATAATGTGGATTATAAATCCTGACACACTGTTAACAATGTCCTCTGCCTTCCTTTTTTAGACAATTCCTCCCCTTTCACTTTCACAGAGTGCATTGTACATTTTGGGTCCCCCTAACTCCTTTAGTTTTTAGATTAGGGAGGCGACCTGCTATTTACCTAAGTGGTTCTGAACCTTTTTCCCCTGGGCTTGATCTTAAGTTGTATTCTTTACCTACAAAAACCTCCAGGTTTTCCTTCATTATAGCTGAGTAGTTCTCCGCTGCACCACAAAAGTGTCGTATCTTTCCAGCCTGCCTGCAGCTGCTGGATGAGCTGCCTCTATTTATCTCTGGTTTCCTGTCATATAGAGCATTGTTTTCTCATATTTGACCTTCAGTCCATACATCCTCTTTCAGGTTAATTATATTTCCTATACAGAGGAGCTCATTGGACCCTATCTCGTTATACTCTGCCTGTGTTTCTTTTTGTTAGTATATCAAGGCCATCTATATTAGAGATTATAGCTAATCTTCTCTGCCTCATTTCTGCCATGCTACTTTTCTGCCATTGGTTGTCTACTTTTCTCCTTCATTACATTATCTGCCCCATTCATTGAGGCCTCTCTGCCACTGTTTCTAAAAACGTGCTGTTTTTTTTCTCTCTCTCTAGAATGTCCTTCAGTATTTTTTGTAGGGTTGGATTGGTGGTCACAAACTACTCCAGTTCCTCTTTGTTATGGAAGTATCCTGTTTCTTCATTAATTTCTAGAGACAGTTTTGCAGGGTACATCAATCTGGGTTGGAAGTTATTTTCTTTCAGGGCTTGGAATACTTCACTCCAAGCTTTTCTTGATTTGATGGTTTGTGTGAGAAGTCTATCATGATTTTGATGAGTTTTCCTTTACAGGTGATCTGTTTCTTTTCTCTGGCAGCTTTTCATATTCTATTCTTGTGTTGGATTTCTGGGATCTTGATTATTATATTTCTGGGTGTAGCTCTGTTTTGGTTGTAGCAGCTGGAGTTCTGTATGCCTCATACGTCTGAATATCATTTCCTTTTCCTGTGCTTGGGAAGTTTTCCTTACTTATTTCTGTGAACAGCCTTTGTATTTCCATTTGTGTTATCCCTGCTTCTTCACTCACACTTTTATTCTTAAGTTACAGATCCTCTTGTCATCTTCTAGCCTTTGTATTGTTACTGCTTGTTTTCTTGTTATTTTTAAGAGATCTTTCCTTTCATGATCATGCATTGCAAAACTATCTTCAAGTTTTGTTAATCTATCTTTAGTTTCTTTTAGGAAATTTTGCCAGCTTTCAATGGAGTTTTTAATTTCCTGGTAATCTCTTTGAATCTGTTTCATGTATTCTAGGTTTTTTTTTTATATTTGTCATCAAAGGTTTCTCTCCTTTTTTGGTGCTCCTCCATTCTTCCATCTGTGTCTTCTTGAGAGATGCTTAGGAATTCTTTTATTAATCTTCTTATATCTTGCTTTACTTGTATTAGTATTTCAGTTTTGAGTTCACCTATAATGTCACAAAGATATTTCTTTATGTCAGCTGATGCCGTGTCTGATATTGCATGTTTGCTGCCCCCCGACCTCTTCTGTATTTATCTCTCCTGGACCCATATTCCCTGGGTTGGGGGCCTGGAGGCTTTTTCTTATTTCTTTCTCTTTTCATGTTTCTGGTTTCTTCCATACAGGTGTATGGTGGAGGTCCCAGCCCCTTTCTGTATTGGTTATGGTTCTTCTGAAGCACAATGGCTAGGGATTGCTGCCCTCTCCAGTTTGCTGTTGGTCACTGAGGTGCAAGCAGGAGCAGTATAGGCTCACCCCACCCCTCTGAGCCAGTCAACCAGTGGGGGCCTTCACCACATTAGTGTGTGCCACATGGATGGAACTAGTTTGGGACAACTTCAGGGACAATTTCATCCTTGGCTATTGGGTCCCGGCCAGGGGCGTGACCCAGCCCAAGCAGATCCCACCAATCTGCTCTGGGCAAGGAGCAGCCAACTGAAGTCACTGCTATTCCTTGTTTAGGTCCATCTTACCCAATTCCAGTATGTTATCCGGTCAGTCACCCCCTCCCTCAGGAGGACCAAAGTCCAAGCACTCACTACGGGGTAGTGCAGGTCTCCACACTGGCTCTGTTCTCCATTGGGTTTGCCAACCCCCAATCTCAGTGCAACTGCGGGCCAGCGAGAGCACCACAACTGCGACTCTGACTGGCTCCAGTGAGAGCGCAACTGGCTCCAGCCTTCCATCCATGTTTTTCTTTTCTTTTTTTTTCTTTTTATTTTTGCTTAGTTTCTTCCTGGGTTGTGAAAATCCCTCTCCTTTTTCTGGTCTTCTCTATGGTGGTAAATTCTAGCATCTGAGCTGTTTCTCTCAGAGAGGCTCTTTACCTTGCTACTTATGGATCCACCATCTTCTCAGGACCATGTGAATATGACTTATTTCACTTATGATTATGATCTCAAGTTGAATTCATTTACCTGTAAGTCTCAAATTTATCCTTCTTATGGCCAAGTAGTATTCCATTGTGTAAAAATACCACATCTGTATTATACATTCCTCGATTGATGGACATTTGTATTGCTTCCAAGACTTAACTATTATAAAGTGTGCTGCTATAAAAATGAGTGTACATATATTGCTGTGGTATTATGTTTTTAATTCCTCTGGAAAAATACCCATAAAGAAGGTCAAATGGGACCTCTAATCCTAGCTTTTCGAGAAATCTCCAGACTGATTTCCACAGTGGTCACACTAGTCTATACTCCCACCAACACTGTAGAAGAGTTCCTTTTTTTGCCACAGCCCCTCCAACATTTGTTATTGGTTGATTTCTTAATGATAGTCATTCTTTCTGGAGTGGAATCTCAGTGTTTGTTTAATTTGCATCTCTCATGTTGAACATTTTTTCATATATTTATTTGATATTTGTATTTCTTCATTGAGAAATGCATATTCATCTCACATACCCATTTATTGATTGGGCCTTTGATTTGGGGGAGTCTGATTTTTTTTCAGTTCTTTATATGTTCTAGTTATAAGTCCTTTGTCTGAGAGGGTTGGATAAACCTTTTTCCCAATCTGTGGGTTATCTTTTCAGCCTTTTGGTGATTTGTTTTGATGTGTAAAAGCTTTTTAATAATATGAGATCCCAGTTGTTAATTCTCTGAAGTACTTCCTGTGCAGTTTGGGTTTTGTTCTTGAACTCTCTGTCTACTCCTTCAAGATATCTACCTACTTTCTTTTTACTAGATTTAGTATTCCTGTTTAGTATTTAGAGCTCTGATCCATTTTGACTTTTGTTTAGTGTATGGTGATAGACATAGGTCTACCAGTTGTAGTCTTTGTCATGTAAAGAGCCAGTTTTTCCAGCACCATTTATTAAAGAGGCTCTCTTTCTTCCAGTGAACATTTGGCCTCTTTGTCAAAGATAAGGTGGCTGGCTTATCTTTGTGGTGGTGTATTTGTGTCTGCATCTTCTAATCTGTTCCACTGATCCTCAGGTCTGGTTTCTGGTTTTGGGGGAGTTTTTTTACCATTACCTGATGATTTTATCACAGTAGCCTTGTAGTACAATTTCAAGTCAGAAATTATAATGCCTCCTGCCTTGCTTTGTTGCCCAGGATTGCCTTTGATATTTTAGCTCTTTTCTGGTTCCAAATGAATTTTAAGAATATTTTCTCTTGGTCTGTGAGGTATGCTAATGATATTTTGATTGAGATTGAATTAAATCTGCATAACAGTTTTGGGAGTATGGCAATTTTCACAACGTTGGTTCTTCTTATCCAAGAGCAAGGAGATCTTTCCATTTTCTGATATTTTCTTTGATCTCCTTTTTCAGAGTACTGCAATTTTCAATACACAGATCTTTTACTTCCTTTGTTAGACTAATTCCTAAGTATTTCAGTTTTTTGTGCCATTGTGAAGGCTTGTTTCCCTCATTTCTCTTTCAAAAATTTGTATGGAATGCTATTGATTTTTAGATGGTTTTTAACCTCAATCTGATTTTAAAAAAATCTGTAGCAAACGCATAGCCAAGATCAAGCTAAATGAAACAAACCTGAAAACTTTCATTCTAAAATCAGAAACAAGGCAAGGATATCCACTATTACCACTACTATTCAATATAGTTCTGGAAACATTAGCCAGAGCAATTAGACAAGAGAGAGAAATAAAATGAATAAGGGTAGGAAAGAAAGAAGTTAAATTATCACCATTTACAGATGGCATGATACTCTACACATAAGATCTCAAAAGCTACACCAAAAGGCTTCTAGATTTAATAGGCAAATTCAGTAGTGTAGCTGGATACAAAGGGAGGGCAGTCTTATGGAGTACCATGGGTTTGGACTACCTCCAGATAATTAGTGTCAGAGTGACTCTAGACTCCATGTCACTCCCATGCCTTAAGCCTGAAGCCTGCTGCCAATTGGCCTGGCAGTGAAAGGTTCTGAAAATCAAAATCCCCTTCTTGTTATCATCTCTCAGGATCTTAGGAACATATGGCATATCCCCAGATTTATCTGAGAATTGGAAAGTTAATTAATGAACAGTGGATTTATTTGTTTTCCATTGTGTCCAAACATTCTGCTTTGAGTTAGTGGACTCTGGAATGAATAGAAATTAGGGCTGTCAGTCACAGAGCTTTTCTGTGTAAGCTTCTGACTGGTTTCGATCCCTGAGCAGATGTGGGGGTGACATTGAGGGCAGGAGAAGGAAAGGAAGTAGTGTACCCCACCCACATGGTACAAGACACCTACAGAGACTGTGATGGTTCTCATGATTCTTCAGAAGCTTGGATCCACTCCAAAACCCAGAGCCTTAAAGATGATTTAAATCCTGATTCGATTACAGAATGGTCTCTGTCTCAGACTCTGAAGGGTCTGACTGTAGACTCACATTTTCTGGTTGTTCTCTCGAGCAGAGCATTCTCTTTGGCTCCCACTTCCAACTCACACACCTGCCTCATTTCTGAGAGGAGGGCAGAGTAAGAGATGGGGAAAAAGAGAATAAAGAGGAGAAGATGAGTACTATTCAGCAATTTGAGACATCTTCCTATGACATTCTTTCTGACTTCCTGTGTAGACTTCAGGAACTTCTCTAGAAAAAGTGGCAGGCAGAGAGCAGGAAGGAGCATCAAAGAATGGAACGAGGGGTCTTGTAATGTCAAAAGTAATACTTTTTCAAAGACATTTTCTCTACAAATATTGATGTTAGTTATGAATGCCACTTGCCAAAATGAACTGAAATGTAAGTGAAATCACCTTCCCAATCCACCAGATGAGATAGACACAGAAGTCAGAGAGAGCCCTGCCTCCTGAGTCACTCTGTAGTCCTCCCTATACCATCATCGGTGACTCACACTGAAGACATCTGAGTCCTCTCTGTGGATCCTACTTTCATAATGCCCTAGAGTCTATCTCTTGATTTCCCTCCCCAGTGCCACCTCACCATGCCGGGGCTTTGTGACCTCTTACCTGGACTTTGACCACAGCCTCTAATCTGGTCATTAGCCAAGTCACCTGCACACTCGTCTGTCCCCATTGCTGCTCTGAGATTAACCTTACCCCACATGTGGAAGCATCTCTGGAGAAACTTCTAATGATTTCCTGCCATCTAATTCATGGCTTAAAAATTCTTTAGCCAGGTATTTGTGGCCTGCTAAAGCAACAGCAGTGTGTCCTGCGCTCCAGCCTAAACCACCGTGTGCCATTGGATGCCCTGCATGCCTGTGTGTCCACACCTCTAGTTCTGTGCTTTCCCTGGAAAGCACTCCCATGCCCCACCTAGCTGAGTCCAAGCTCCTCAGTGGATCAAATTCAAAAGCTATCCCAACTATGAAGCCTTCATCATTTCTCCCACTTTGACATTCAGTCGCTTGTTGTCACGTTTTGTTTTCAAGTACAGATCTGTATATGCATGTCTTATCCCTATTAGACTGAGTTCCCGGAGGACGATCACTTATGTCTTTGTTTACTTTTCAATCCCCAGAGCTTTGCACTGTGGAGACACATGGTCAATACACAGTGCATGTTTTTGGAAGGAAGGAATTCTTTCTATAAGAATAGCCTCTGCTACAATGTCCAGTCACTGTTATATAGTATACAATGCACTACATATCAAATTTTCCAGCCAGTGATAGGTCAACTACATTATATAGCAGTTGTCCCATGAGATTGGTTAGTGATGCATTAGCCGTTATAACATCATGAGTAACACATTACTTATGACTGTGGTGATGTTATTGAAAAGAAGTCTAGATTAATGTGTGTGTTTGTGTCTTAGCTTTCATCAAATAAAATTTTAAAATGAAATTAAAATGTAAACATTTTATAGAATATTTAAAGTATTTTTGTACAGCTATACAATGTGTTTAATGAACTATGATTATTTAGTTAAAAAATTTGTAAGAGTTTTTAAAATGAGATGCAGTAAGTTAAGGCCAATTTATTATTGAAGAAAAAAAGTTTTTACAAATTAAGTGCAGTCTTAGTGTGCAGTATTTAAAAGGTCTGTGCAGTGTTGTAGGTTTTCACACTACTTACTGTTCACTCACTGACTCACAGCAACTTCCAGTCCTGAAAGTGCATTCATGGTTAGTGTCTATTATGGTTTATAACCACATGTCCCTACCAAAGCCTCTTTCCCTCAAAGGTAGAATTTTTGAGACGTGACTGGAGCATGGCTGTGTGATATTGGTGTAGCATAGTTCTGGGCGTGAATGATAAATGTACTGAACAGAAAAGACCCACCCTGGGTGTGGGTGAAACCAAACAACAGGCTTGCAGCTTAGATGGACTAAAAAGGGAAAGAAGAAGGAAGTCTGCTCCCTGCTGCTACACCACACCATGGGCTCTTTCTCCTCTGCAGGCCGCCTTGCCTTGGAGCCAGCTGACCATGGACTGAAACCTGTACTAACTGTGAGCTCAAGTAAACTTTTCCTCCTTAACGCATGGGTGTCAAGTATTTTGTCCCAGCAATAAGAAAAGTAACTAAATCAGTACCCTACAACACTGTGTAACAGTGGTTTTATCTTTTAAACCATATTTTCATCATACTTTTGTTTAGATACATTTATATGTTTCTTTATTTATTTTAAAGAGGATAAAACCAAGGAAAATAAAACAGAAGAAAACCAATCAAAATAAACCAGTATAAGTGATATAGGACTTCAAAAACCTTACAAAATCAACAATAGTTGCCATAATGCCTTTTGTTGTCTTCAAAATAGCTGCAGATACCTTCAGGCAGAGTAAAAATCAAACAGAACAGAGTAGAATAAAAACAAAACAATGAGTGCAATAAAGGACTTCAAAACAAGCCAATAGTAAATCCAAAATGGCTACCTTGCTATCTTTTAAATAACGGGTCATGCCATCATATTTAACATAATCAAACAAAACAAAAGAGAATAAAACCCAACCCAACAAAACAATGAAAAAACTGTATGGTTTCCAGGTGAGGATCTCTTCCTAGTGAGGCTTTCTTCTCTCCCTCTGCAGTCCGTGAATGGTGCTGACTCATGGAGAGAAGCTTGGGTCTGGCCCTCCCGACTCCGGCGGCGGCCCACACATGGCCTGTTTAGATACATTCAAATACCAAAGTTTTACAGTTGCTCACGATATTCCTCCCACATATACAGTTAACATACTGTACATGTTTGTAGCCTAGGAACACGTGCTATGCCATATAGCCTACACATACTGCAGGCTGTAACCAACCAAGTTTGTGTGTGTGAGTATACAATGATGTTAACACAAAGAAATTGCCTGACAATACATACATAATGTATCCCTGACATTAAACAACTCATCACTATCTTATTAGTTTGTGCTTTGATAATTAATATTGGGTGTCAACCTGACTAGATTGAGAAACACTTAGAAAATTGGTAAAGCCCACTCCTGGGTATGTATGTGAAGGTGTCTCCAGAGACAGCCAGCATGTGGGCAAGCAAACTGAGAGGGGAAGAGCTGGCCTGAATGTGTGTGGCACCATCCACAGGCTGCGGACCCAGATGTAACAAAAAGCAGAAGAGGGAATGCCGTACTGGCATGTACACGAGACTTGTACAGGTGCATTTTTTGCTGCTGCCATCACCTTGAATATCAGACTCCAGGATTTTTAGCTTTTTGATGTGGACTTGCCCTAGGAATTCTCCAGACAAGTTTTAGGCCTTCAGCCTCAGATTGGAGCTGAATCTTTGATCCGTCTTTTCCTGAGGCTTCCAACTTCTTGGACAGCAGACAGTTATCATGAGGCTATTGGTTTTGAACTTGTAAAGACTCTTAGAAAATACAAGTGATTTTCTTTAGTTTGCAAAATCTTTTGCAGTAGAAACTTTGTCTTCCCTATAAAATGTCTCGCATATTTATGCTCAGACCTCATTGATGAAGTAATGTTAAACACAATCAACTGCCAAAGCTAGGCAACTAGATATAATTCAGTAGAAGAAAAGGAAAACAATCACTAATTCCTTTCACTAATGTGGTTACTAAATAAATATTGATAGTATTCAGAGAGTCCTCCAAAGACTCCTGAAATGCTTATGAATACATATAACTTATTATAAGGTAACAAAGCTTATTAGATTGTCAATAACCTGTCAGTGCACATGGCATTATGACCACACGTAATCAGTCACACTGACCTACCCTTTACTGATAATTAAGTGCATACTGGGGCTTAAAATTTTTAAAATCAAGGCAAAATAGGATACAAATTCATCACATAAAAACACACAGAGATTTATTTTTTATGTGATATAAAAATTTTAATGTAATACATATTGGTTAAATAGTTGTTTCACAAAATATTGGCCCATATCAGAATCTGTGTTTGTGGCTTAACACCAGACCAACAATATCAGAACTTGGCAGGCATGGTGGTACATGCCTTTGTAATCCCAGCGCTCAGAAGGCTGAGACAGGAGGATGAGCATGAGTCTGAGGTCAGCTTGGGCCATAAAGTGAGTTTAAAGTCAGCTGACCTAGGGAGCAAGTCCCTGTCTCAAGAAAATACCAAAAAGAAAAAGAAGGAGGAAGAGGAACAAGAGGGAAGAAGGAGTAGGAAGGAGAGAGGAAGAAGGAGGCAGGAAGAAGGAGAAGGAGAAAAAGAAGATGAGGACTCAACAGGGAATTATTCATTTTAGCACATTGGAAGAAGAGACAAGTACACACAGGTATTTCAGAAGCAGATCACATAGGACTAGGACTCTGTTTGCATTTTAGCTGTTAGTGGCACTGTATCTGTCCCCAGAAACATGGCAAAATGAAGTGATGGGTCTGCTAGCCACATAGCAGCTACTACTCCAGGAGAAAATAGAGTTATAAACTAAATTAAAAGTTAAAGACTACCAAATGTACTTAGTGTTTTGGGGGTATGCATATGAATCAGCAGCAGAGGACAAAAGACAGGAGGGAGATAATGTGGAAGGAAAAGCATATTAGAGTTTTATTACTTATTTTTTAAAAATTGTATCATTGACTATTTGATAGACTTCTTTATGGTGAAAAAATTTGAATTCAGCTCTTAAATTGGAATTTTTCCCAGACCACAGCCCTGGCAAAGATGAAATATTTCATACTAAGCAGACCTTTCTAAATGACTGCCTTTGTGAAACCAGGATAATGATGTCTAAAATAATGTTTTGTTTTCACTTAAGCAGGTACTGTCATGCTACTTTTGAGGTAGCATGCTTCAAAATGCTTAAGCTTCCAAATGCTTAAGACAGAAATGAAATCAGTTATACAGTCAGACTCAAGCTGCATACTGTCCCTTGCTGGACAAGCCTGTCACCAATTTCTTACTAAGTGCTCGTGGAGGGCCTGGCTCAGAGACCAGGCATGCATACTTGCATTTGTAGTTGACAACTGTCAGCTTCAACCTCCTTCCCCTCTACAACCCCCATCTAAACGGGGTTTGTAATCCTCTTTCCCACCCACCTCTTCACTCCCAGGGATAAGAATGTTGACTCCTGCTCTCTGTCACCTGTCAGAATCCATCCTCCTGTCACTGGCTTATATGGACAAGTCAGCCAGCTGTCACGTGACCCTGGGCTGCTAAAAACAGCTCCAGCATCCACTCCGAACCGGAGCCTGAAACAATGTCTTCCACCAAGAGAAGCAGAAAGGACACTTGATCACACAATCCTTGGAATTATTTCCAGGAAACACTTTCAGAAGCCATTTGGAACCTCCTACCCCTGGCAGTACACTCAGGGACGGCCAGGAGATGAGTGCATCTCTGAATTACAAGTCTTTTTCCAAAGAGCAGCAAACTATGGATAACTTGGAGAAACAACTTATCTGTCCTATCTGCCTAGAGATGTTCACGAAACCAGTGGTCATTCTCCCCTGTCAGCATAACCTGTGTAGGAAATGTGCCAGTGACATTTTCCAGGTAGGTTTATTTGGAGTTTGGGGAAAGGAAAAGATTCCCTCCTATCTGAATCAAGTGGTTAATATTGAAGTCAATTCCTATAGAAAACTTTGTAAGGCTGCATTTATTTTCAGTTTACTTGAATGATGTGTTTTGTGATTTGCTATCATGTTCCTCCTTACTCCAAAATCCAGTGATATTTTAATTCCAAGAATCACATTTGTTTTTAATGAAACCAAATCAATGAATTTCTTTCAAAATTGAAAATCAAGTACTGTCCAAGACATGAATATTGGAATGTATGGGTAGAAATAAAAACACACACTGAAGGCCAGACCCCTGATGCTGACAGTAGTACACTGTAGGTGACTGTGGATAAGGGCTGGCCCTCTGTTTCAGGACCACTTGCCATTAGGCCTGACGGGATTATCTCATGATAGGCTTAAACTAGTTCATGTTATTCGTAATTACAGAGAGTGAAAGTAAGTCCCAGAAAAGTCCCTGAAGCTTCCCTCAATTCCTCTTTTCTTGCTTGGCAAGAACAGGCCTCTAACCCATACTTGCCCACAAGAGGAGGCACCACGGTGGCATCAGGGGGCCGATTCCGCTGCCCCTCCTGTAGACATGAAGTGGTTTTGGACAGACATGGTGTATATGGACTTCAGAGGAACCTGCTGGTGGAAAACATCATCGACATCTACAAGCAGGAATCCATCAGGTAACGTTCTTCCATGTGCCAAAACTTCTTACACGGATTCTTGTGTTTGTAGCTTTGAAAGGGTTTGTGCATTGCTTGTTTATCAATCACAAATTAATTATTTTATGAAAAACTTTTTTCCAAGTCAGTCCTTCTCAATGGGACTGAGAATTGTTCATGGGAGGAAAGAAGGGAGCTAGTCCTTGTGTTTCGGTATCATTTAAGAGTGAAGTTACGATTCATTAATGCTAATCCATCCCATATGGTAATGCCCTCCCCTAAAGCCGTGTATTACATACATCTTAGAAATGTTTTTACTTCACAGTTCCTTTGTAATTCCAGATCTGACACAGCAGAAAGGAGTTCTAGTATAAAACTTTATAGAAAGTTAACAGAAATGGAATCTTCCAACATAGCCCAATGCTTAACTCAGACAGTTTTACTTTAGAATTGTGTAGATAATAAAAAACAAAATATTCTAACATAGTTTGTCACTATATTGACTCTATGGTAAATTCAAAGCAAGATATAAGCTCTCCCTTAGGCATTTACAGTTTAAGAGATTTGGGAGACTAAAAAAAAATATGGAGTGCAGATTATGTTTCCTAGATTGTATTTATTGAATACATTTAGTGTTTGTTACTGGTTGATTGATATGCAGTATATACATCCATTCATTCAAAAATGTAAAATCTTTCTTATTCATCAAACTACGTTGGCTATACACCTCCTTTTCTAGAGATGACACTGCAGGAATATCAGGAATATAGTCCTAGAAGACATGATGTGAAGAGCCCTTTATAATTGTGCACAGCTCAGTCTGGTCCACAAAGTTGGGAGCAATATGGAGACCACTGAGAAATGTCCCCATCATCATCCTCACTAGGGCACGTGTATTTATGGAACATCTGCAGAGCTCTGAGAGTCTTGTGCTCTTACAAGGAAAGCTGTTCTATAAATCTAACATGCAATTATTGCAATTATTATAGCTATTAGTTTCTGTTTAAGATTCAAAACTAAATTAGATAGTAACAGGATATAGATGGAGTTGGGGAAGAATTGCTGATGATATACTGCAGGCACCTGTTTCCCTTGTTTCCAAAATCTCTTAACAAAAAGGAAAATACTATCACAGTTCTGCTCTCATTGTATTTCACAGACTTGCTTTCATTGTATTCACAGTACTTCACAGATCTGATCTCATTGTAATTCATTACTTTGGAAATGGAAATACTGTACACACACAGTCTCTTAAAAAATCCACCAGCCAATTAATAACCAAATTAGTAAAAGGAGTTTATATGATAATTATTTCATGTGCCCAGTGAGGTACCTTACACTGAACAGCTGCTCCATAGGGTTAGCTATTGAGACTCCACCACAAATACTCCTCCATGTTCTATTTATTGCAAGCATTTTGTCTCATTTGTCAGAGTGAGTACTTGCAACATGAAAAAAAAGCTGATGTTAAAACCTGTATCATAAAGGACCAAGGATATATAGCTCAGTGGCACAGCACCTGGCAAGTGTGAGGTCATGAGTTTGATTCCTGGCACATTAGTGAAGCTATATAAGACAAATCTTTACCTTAATTTTAAGTCATTTTTGGTGTACCTACTGAAAGTAGTATCCAGGGATTGGGAAGCAAATTATGTAAAAGCAATGAACCAAATTTTCAATAATAAAGCTAGACTAGGGTGTTTTGTGATTACCAAATTCTTCTTATGTTGTTTCTTGAACTTGAGATTTGCCTTTGGCACATTTTTACTTGATGGCAAAACTATAAGTTTCCCAGAGGGTTTGGCCACACATCTGGATGTAAAGCCAGCTGTACCCTAGAGGCTGGCAGCCTTAACGGACTAGAACCTTGAGCCTCAGGGCACATTAGACAGCCCTGGAATAATTTTGGATATGCACCTTGTTCATAAAGAGAGAGATTAGTCCAGCTCTAGTCACAGGGATGACAATGAAAAGGGAGGAGGTGTGAATAATAGGCTCTGACCCAGGTGTGTTGGCACATGCCTGTAATCTCAGCACTTGGGAGACTGAGGCAGGGAGGATCACTATGGGTTTGAGGCCAACCAAGGCTACAAAATGAGTTCCAGATGAACCTGAACTGCATAGTGAGACCCTCTCTCAAATAATAAAATAATAATAATAATAATAATAATAATAATAATAATAAGCTATGAGATACTGGTCAATTCTGATCTCTTATAAAACAAAACTGCTAGAGACTGTAGGTCTCCACAAATCCTGGCCTTCTAGAATTCTGCATGATAAGAGGTTGGCAAGAGAAACCACTAATTTGGTTAATATGAATAATAAACAACAATAATTTAAAATATAATAAGCAATATCATGTGCTGTGTGTCCAACACCACTCAGGGAGTTTTCCAGGTGAATCATGTACAATTGTTTCATATAACAATCCTGTGAGGGGGTCTTTGTTATTATTATCACCCTATAAAAGGTCTTTGATGTTTAAAGGAAAGTAAGCTACATAAAGATTTTAAAAATTCCAACAGTATTACAAGGCCTGTAATAAGAGGCCTGGTTCTCAGTCTATTCAAGTGTCACTCCCCCAAAATCATTCATTTTCACTATGCACTCACTTATAAGTAGGTGGTGCTTTTGAGTCTGTTGCCACTTGAAACACCTAATAAGGAATATGGGAAGCAGTTTTCAGTGTATATTGCATCATAAAAAAGAATAACTTGAATCACAAACAGAAATAAGCATGTAGTATTATGGCTGTCTCTGCTTGTTCAATTTCTGCATATACTGTGCACTGCATGAAAATCTCTGGTGACAGCTGCTGACATTATAATATGGGACACAGGTTCCCCTCAGGAAGTGCTAGGAAAGATGAGCTGAAATAGTATGGCATGGCCATTTTCCATTAGCTATGCTCTAGACTGGCTTAGTCCACATTTATATAAGATGGAGCTACATGAGAGAGATTTTAGAGGTGGAGACACTTTTAGCCAAGTAGAGATCAATTTGCCAGTCCTAGTCTCTAGATAACCCTGCTTTGCCGTTTATTTATGGAGTATTCAGGATGCTGTCTGATCTCTTCCTTGTCAATCATAAGTGTCGTGTGACTCTAGGTTTTCTTATATTTCCCATGCTTTCTCCAGATAGGCCATGTTATATTAGAGCATTTGGGATACTGTACATTAGTCAAATCCTCTATTATTTTCTCCCATTCATTCAATGAATGCTTAAGGATCCCTCCCCTTTTTGTGAGGCATTTTTCTAGGCACTGGGGCTCCAGCAAAAATTAAGACAGACCACAGCCCCTACTCGCCAGAAGCTCACTTTCCAATGGAGGAAACAGCCCTGTGAGGGAGGTGATCTTCCCAGTTACTGGGTTACTTTCTTTTTTGAGTTCCAAGCATATTGGTCAAGCCAGGAGATTATAGGTTTTATGAAAATATATTACTATAAAGCCAGACAGAAATGCCTTTTGCAAACACCAGATTACAAACTCTTGAAGCTGGATCCACACCACCTCCTCATCAGACCCCGGCCTTTCCTGACATTCAGCTCTCTCAATCTCAAGCACGTGCCTTTTTCTAGGGACTTACGGAGGTACGTTAGCGTGCTCTCGGCTTTCTCTCACTTCTGGCCTGCAGCTGTGTGATACCACACATCAATATCAACAGTGTTCAAATATTTTTATTCGTGACTCAGAGTATGTTTTGCATCTAATTCAGTGACCACTTACCTATACAGATGGATGCTTTTGTTTCATATCTATGTATACGATGTATACAAACATATACCTGAAACATACACAAATACATGCCTCTGCTTATGTTTGTAAATGTACACCTGAAACAAGTTTGTACATATGAATGCTTATACTTACTATGTGCACTTCACAGTGTTTACTATTCTTCTCTGTTTTTACTTTAACAATGCTGATCATGAGCCCTAAAGGAATTTTATTTCCCTAAAACCTATGGTTTTTAAGAAATGTATCTCAATAACAACTGAAAAAATATAGTCTCATATCTGAGATGCTTCTAAATAATTTTGTTTGATAATACAAGGAAAGCTTTTGAATTTGAATTTTTCCAATACTTTTTAGATAGGACATATAAAGATTCCCAGGCTACATCATCTCATTCCTACATGTGACTAGTTCTAACTGGCACACAGACTAATACCAGACAAATTTTCTGGTCTCCCGAACCATAATCTCATAGGGGAAGTATTTGCTGGGGCTGGAGACTGGAGGAATAGAATGAAGTTCATCCACTGGTATAAAATTGAGGCTTAATTTATTAGCAACTTTCCTTTCTTCACCCATCATGGGAAAGCATCACATGAGTGATTTGAAGCTTATGAACACAGAGCTGGAGCAGGCTCCTGACAGTTTACCAGAGCTTGACGTTCAACTTTCAAGAATTTGACTAGCCACTTTTTAAAATCTTAAGTTGAGATGGCCATGATGGAAACATACTTCAAAACGTGATAAATCAGTACCTCTGTGTTCCAAGCCCCACCTTAGGCAACTTATTAGAGCTCTGCCAAGATCCACCATTACACTTGCAGAGAAGACGGATTGGGAAAGTTTTGGGCAGGTGAAAGGTGCTCTGAGAGTCTATCGGAACAGTGTTGCTGAGTGTTCAAGATGAGCGGGGATCCGCAAGCTCTGCCCCAGTAGAAGTCAGCAGGCATTTATCTGCTTAACCTCCTCCCAGGCCAGAAAAGAAGTCTGATCAGCCCATGTGTGAGGAGCACGAAGAGGAGCGCATCAACATCTACTGCCTGAACTGCGAAGTGCCCACCTGCTCCCTGTGCAAGGTGTTTGGTGCTCACAAGGACTGCCAGGTGGCTCCCCTCACTCACGTGTTCCAAAGGCAGAAGGTAACACTGGCACTCTAGCCGTTCCTCTTCAGCCCCTTCCGAGTCCTGGTATGGTCCACTCCCTGCTGTGGAAGGAGGAAGGAGCCCAAGCCGCACAAGGGCCATGGGGCCTTGTAGATGCGTTTAGAAAGCCACGAAAAAGAAATGCTGTGCAGTTGGTGACCCAGTGCCACCTTGCTAGATTTCCTGTAAGGGGATGGAGAAGGCTAGAGAGTGCACCACAGTTCAGAAAGAGACACAGAAGGACGTGTGTCTTCTGGAGGCTGCTGAAGATAAGCAGTCTCATGCGGCAGAGCCAAGCTCAAACTGCTCAAGGTTATTTGAGGTTCAGATTTTAGACAAGAGGGTGTGAAGCAGGGTGGTTTGTATTTTTCAATAGCCACAGAATGCTTTTCATTCACTAAGGAAGGTTCTTTTTTGCTCTTTTATCTCCCACTCTTTGTGGACAGGAGTTATAATGACAGTTACAGAACAGCTCTAAGACTTTTGCTCGTGCTACCTTAGGTAGTCTGGACCAGCTGGTAAAAGACACTCTTTGAGTATGATGCATGTTCCTCCCCCCAGGACCTTACAGTCCCCTCCTGACCAAATACAATCAACTCACTATCAACCTGCCAAGCTGGTTGCCTGCAGCAGCAGGTCAGAACTTACCTGTTTGGTAAGATAAAGGAGGAACAGATGAGCCAATAGTTGCAACCACTTCTGACATGAGAATTTGAGCAGCTCCATTTCTCATTTTTTGTCAATCAGTCATCAATTCCACATTTTTCTAGTGTTTTATTATGAAGACCAGAATTAAAAAAGAAATTTGGAAGCCAAACTCTTATACCCATTAGTTGCTAAAGAAGATAGATTTTGCAAGATATTGATAATATTTATTTTTTTAAATTTACTTTTGATTTATTCTTCCTTCTCCTCTTTTCACCCTGCCTCCACTTCCCCCACCCAATCCTAGCTGTTAAAACTGGACAGTACCTGTTTCATACGACGGTGATACCTCTCAGTTCAAACTCAATTTGTTATAAATTCGTGTCTGACACTGAGAAGTTTGAGAACTGAACATTTTTCACATAAGAAATAATGCAAAACCAAATAATTGGTTGTGAGACCCAAAAATTATACTTATAAATTCATTTTTCCTGGACTTTAACACAAAGTTAATATCTATAGGCTTTGGAAAACATCTAAACACACTACAGTAAATATCAAAACACAATATAATAACTACAATTTTTAAAAAATTTTTGTACAAGTACTTTACCTTGAGTTGGAGGCTTCCTGGTCTACTAGAAGCTGGAGATAAATTGGAGGAGTAGGAGACATGTTATTCTTGGGAAAGAAAGCATCCTTCCATGACTGCAGGCGGTATACTTCCTGGGATCTTTCCTTTTCACCTTTTCTCTCTAAAACTTTGTTAGGCAAGAGAAATGCTTAAACTGAAACGTCACCCTTTTGTGTCCATGCAAGATGCAGCGTGTGACTTTAAGCTGGCCCAGGATTTTTCAAGTCAGATGTTCAGTCCAGCTGGCTGTCAGAGTTACAAACACTGAACAGATTTTTCAAACTTTGCTGGTTAAGTAGTAAAAAGTTTGAGCTTGAAGCTGTTTAACCACTGAGGTATCACTGCATGTACTTCCCTCAGGGCCCCGGAAAACGCACGCAATGGAGGGAAGGACACCCTGGCTCTGGGCCAAAGTAGCTTCATTTTTACCTAACAGGATTCCACAGTAGCTTCCATTTGAAGATGGGATTCCAAAGCTTTCAGATGTTTTACAACTGCTGTTTTGGTCCAGTTGTTTGTTCCTTTAAATATGAGATAATTAAGGGCCCAAATTTAGTACACATTTTGCCAGATGTTATAGGGAAGTTAAGGATAGAGTTGGACCACACATGTAGATTTCCTAAGTTTCCATTCGTTGTTCCCTGTGGCTCAGTAGCTAGCATTAGAAAGAGGTTAAATACAGAGGAAAGAAAATCATGGGGGGAAGGAACACAGGAATTTCAAAGTTGCATGTTACACCCTCGAGTTTGTAGTGATTTAGTCTAGTGAGTGTCGCATATATATATATGTATTCTTAGTGTAGTAGGCCTGTGATAAATACATGCCAAACAAATTAACATTTATTTTAGACACTTCCCAAATGTAACTGGTCTCGAGCTACAATAGACAAATAATTAATTTTGGGTCCCTAAAGTCATATATGAGACTCCATTCCATTTGTAAACTATATGTAGAATTCTTTACTTTGAATATACTATTCTCAGTGGCCCATAATTTAGCACTCTCCATGTTTTTAACAGAGTCAGTCTCCAGTTGAATCTGATGAAAACTAGAAAACCTCTTCCCGCATGAATGTATCCATAAGTAAAAGTTTGTTTGCAATAATAGAAGTTTCACCGCCTTTTTGTTATTGCTTAGGGATTGCATGAACCCTAAATAGTGAACTCCATGAGACAATGCTATCATTAATCCATAATCATTGATTATTAGAAAACCCCTCAGGTTCTGAGTCTCTCTTTTCTCTTTGTCAGTCGGAGCTCAGTGATGGCATCGCTGTCCTTGTGGGAAGCAATGACCGAGTCCAGGGAATGATCAGTCAACTGGAGGACACTTGTAAGACTATTGAGGTAAATCAGGTGACTCTTAGGGAGTCTAAAGCAAGACTACAACTTCTAGGGGTTTGTGACTTCCTCAGTTCCACACTGGAAATTTCCATCCTAGTATATATTTTATTCATTTCTTACAGAATGATCTCTTTCCTGATATGTCTCTGAAATATTCATATCCTGGCTCAATCACAGATAAAAACTTATCACATGTGTTGATAAGGCAGAAATTACTAAAATCGTTGTGAATGTGTTGTTCTTTCTGCAGCTCCCCTCACCATGGTACTGAGGCCCTTTATCACTGAGCTACATCCTCAGCCCTTTTTATTTTCTATTTTGAGACACAGTCTCACTAAGTTGCCGGGGTGAGACTCAAATTTATGATTCTCTTGCCTCAGCCTCCTTCAGTGCTAGGATTATAGGAGTTCACCACCATGGCCAGCTCTGTCAACTCCATTTGAAATATTAACAATAAGAAAAATCGATCCCCAGCAATAAAAATGAATCTTGTTGTTATTATAGCAAATTTCTTGATGGAAATCATATGGTCTTAAGAAATGTTAGATAGTGGCTTTTAAAAAAAAAATCACATGCTATTTTGAACTGCAAGCTTCACCAGGGTCAGCAGGAAAAGAATGGTGTGTCCATCACGGATTAGAGAACAGTTCAATGGTTAGAAACTGTCTTGTTACTTTTTTCTCACTGCTGAGACAAAATACCTGATACCCAAAATTAAGGAAGGAAAGGTTTGCAAAGGTTTAGTTCACAGTTTGTGGAGGTTTCAGTTCATAATCAGCTGGCTCCAAAGCAGGGTGGCACATGGCAGAGGGTCAACAGTTCATCAGGGTGGAATATAGCAAAAGCACAAGAGCCAAAAGCGGAGAGAAAAAGCCTCTTTTTTCTCTTATATTGTATGCAGGCCACCCTCCCCTCACCCCCCCCCAAGGGTTTACACCATCTCTGAGCCCTCCTCTTGCACAGGCTCAGAATGTTTACAGAGTGAATACCCTGGCCCCCTGGTGAATCACTTAGTTAACTTTTAAAGTTCTCAAGTTGAAACAAAGGTCCTCTACACCCTACTATGTAGAACTGTGGAGTTACTTAGTCTTCTAGACTCTTCAAGTTGACACTATGTGTCAACCATTACAAGAGCTCATGGAGGACAGAGTTCAGGCTCATTCTTCTCCACTTGCTCTCTGTCTGGTTCAGTGCCTGGTATATAACATTCATTTAAAACTTACTGAATGGATGACCGGCTGGCTGTTACGCTCACAATTGGACTTGACATGTAAAAATCTAGCAAATCTACTTTTTTCTCACTATCTAATAACACAAAGTGTGATCAAAATACATGGTGAATGTTTTAAAATGTTTAGATTAATTACAGTAAAAACATACTGCCATGAATTCCCCTCAAAGTATTTCCCCTCACCTCACACTATCTCATTTTTATTGCCACTTTCTGAAGCAGTTCCAGAAGTTGTCTTTCATGAATGTCTTTGTAGGGTGCTATCCCAAATGCAGTGAATGCTGTTTCTGCCAGCCAGTGGAAAGGCAGACTTACTAAAACATTACAATGTGTCCTCATCCACCTAATTCAGCAGATCTGGAGCTGCTCAACTTCTGACTCTTCCCCAAAGTCAAAATTACCTTGATTAAGTACATTGAGGCACCATGACAGCATAAGATGCATGTCTGACATGCGCTGTTTATGAAGTAAAGAGAAGTTTACTTTGGCTCATAGTGCTGGAGGTTAAGTCCACAATTCAGCAACCCCGTTGACCTGAGTATCTGACAAAGGCACACGTCAGGGTGGGAGCAAATGTTCAGAAGGAGGAGTGATGGAGAGAGAGAGACAGAGATAAACAGAGAGATAGCGACAGAGAGAGAAAGAGAGAGCGAGAATGACTTCTATGACCCTTCAGAGGCATACCTCTAATGACCTAAGGAAAGTCCCATAAAGCCCCACTGCATCAAGGTCCACAGCACCGCTTGTTAGTGCCACCCTGGGGAGGTACTAAGCTTCGGAAGACATTTAACTAACCACAGCATCTAAAAAGCTTGAGCTGCATGGCAGATTTGTTTTCAAGAAACTAACTAACTAGAGCCATGTTACATGGTGGGGCAGACAAAGAGATCAGAGTCCGGGTCTCTGGCTCCAAAACCAGGAGCAGTCTCTTACTATCTCCCTGCTCTAACAGGGATCATTTGTTGTTCTCAGCTGGACTTCAGTGATTGAGATATTAAACAGCTTGGTTCCTGGCATATTGTCCTCATTGCTGTGCGCAAGAACTCTCATTGTCTACTACTGTTCTCTCCCCACAGATAACCATTCTAACGCATTTGATGCTTGCTTTGCCTGTATTCTCATAAAGTGTATGCTGTTTTATATGCACAATGTTAATTTGATAAATGGTATTGTGTTGTATTTCTCATTCTATTTTTTTGTTCCAACTAAGCGCTGTGTTTAAGATCTACGCATACAACTGCAAGCACATGCAGTCCCTTAGTTTTCTCTTCTGCAGAAGAAAAACAAGAGACAATTACAGTACTTACTTTACAGAGTCACTGCAAAGAATAAGCAAAAGCAAAATACTGAGCATAATGCCTGGCATGTAGTAAGTGTCTGATAAATACTCACTTTTCTTATTATTTTATTGTTAGAAAGGCAGATCCTATTAAAACCGAGAGGCAATTTCCTATATAATATCTTCAAGGTATTCACTATAATTATCTCATTTTAGATTTACATATCATTAAAATCAATCTCCTTTCTTTTTTTTATATTCCTGAAAAGATCTAAGACGAATCTGGAATTCATTTATAGAAAGAACATTTGCTCTTAGTGATGAGCCAAAGAGATTCACAATTGGACAATATAATTTTTTCCTTGACCTTATTTACAGCAAAGGCCGAATACAGTTTAATCAGTAGACATCAGCACCCCAGTGTGGGGCCTCTTGGAGTCTAGAGTGTATAAATAGGAGCCCCTTGCTCATGAGTGAGTGAGGTCATCTCTGTACACATCGCTGGTCTGGTGAGGCCTTTATCAGAGATCTCTGTGGGGGAATCTGGCTTTCTGTCTGGGATGGAGAGACTGGAGAACACATTCAGGACAAAACCCCCATGAGTCATGCTGGAGCTCTGAGCGAGGCAAACAACTCGGCTCTGTCTCATTTTAGCCAGGATCAAAGCACACCCGAAGGGTGGGAAGAGATGTGGCAACAGGCTTCCCTCAGAGGCCAGGCGGAGGTACAGTAGGAAGCAACTGCTTCTAATTATACCAAGACAAGGAGGAGCGCATTTGACATTGATTCAGCAGAAGGGATTTAGGGCAGATGTCAAGGAGATCTTCCTGGCAGCCAAGGTCAGGATCAGAGCCCCAGCTTCCCTGGTCATGTCCTCCTTTGAATCTGACACACTTTTTTAAAAAAGTTTTTATCGGTACTGGGGGTCAAACTCAAAACCGTGTGCTTGCAACGCAGGCACTTATGCTGCTGAGCCAAATCCTCAGCCCCAGAATCTTACACAATTTTACAAGCATTTTCACAGATGACTAGTGGAAAATGAGTGATCAGTCACTCCTTGCAAATCTTTAAAATGACAAGAGTCTTTAAAAGTGTTGCTTCCCTTTCACTTATTTTACTTCTGAAATTTTAAGGAAGAAAGGCTTTTTAAAAGAATAGCAAGTATACATTTATATATACTGTACAGGATATAGGCTACCATAGACAACAATATAAATGTCTACATTCATATCTAACCTCTATACATTTATTGGGAGGATAAAATCAAGAACGAAAAACACCAGAAAGTTAAGAACTTCAAATAGTGGGACTAGTGATCTTTCAATGCCTTCCTCAGATATTCCTGTATTTTACATTTTTATTAAGTGAATCTGACATTTCACATAACCAGTAAAGAAGGGTGAATGTGGTGTGGATAAGTCTTATTCTTTCTGATCAGTTTGGGTGGTTCATCTACAGATGCCTCAGAGCCCTCTCTGACTTTAATGATTCCTGTGTACTTTGCTCAAAGAAAACCCCGAGGATAGGGACACAGTCACAAACAGCCACACTGTGTGTCTGTAATCCCTGAGGTGATCTTCCAGAGAGCCAGGCCAACAGCTGTGGACAAAACTGTGAGCAAAAGTCAGCTTCTTGCCAGCCTGCTGGGGAGAAGGACGTGAGCAAACCAGGTATTTATGGGCAATTGCCTTTCCTCTCGGGACACTGCATGTGGCCTGTGGTACTAGTATTCATTCCTTGCCAGTGTCTAATTTTGTCCCCAATCATGTAAGGCCTTGCAGAGTTGGCCTGGGGAGGCATCTAGCCAGATATCAGCCCTTGGAGCATTGCTGAGCTTAGGGTAAATCTCACCATGGACTCTGTTATCTTTTTAAAATATTGTATGAAGTTGATACATATATACAGTGATGACAAGGACAGCTTTTAGGGTAGCTATCGTCACAAAAGAGCAGCCTGAGCTATCTTAAAAGGCATTTCCCTCTGTGATGTGGGTTAACTCTAGGTAAAGAAGCTGAGTCTTTTTAGCCATTTAGTTGGAGTGGCCCAGCCTAAGGCATCTCTTGGTCTCTGGGTTGTAGATTGAGCAAGCCCAGCACGGTCTGGAGTGGCCCTTGCCTTTCCGGGCCTGAGTTGGGGGATGGACTGAAATTGTGAAGGGGATTACTCGGAGGACTGAAATTCTCTTGAGCAACTCTCTGATTCTGAAAAACCAAGCTTGACTTTCGTTCTGCATCCCTAGAATGTCATCTCTTGTCATCTTCAACCGTGACCTTTACCCTGTTTCACTAGATACCCCAGAGCCCTCCCAACTGCAAACAGGCAAACCTAAAAGTGACCCCTGTTTTGTATGAAATCTTGTCTAGGAAAAACTGCCATGAGTTGAGTAATAAATATTTAATACTGTGTCCAGTAACTGAGAATGCCTTTAATCTTCCAGTTTACGAGAACAAATCATTATCTTTCCAAACTAGTTATTTTACCCCAAACTATTTTTCTTCATCTCTGAGACATTATCTATACAATTACAAATATGAAGTAAGAATGAATAAGAACAATTTAGCAAGATATAAGAATAATTTTAACATGCATGCCAACATTTTTAAGGCCATGTTTTTAAGGCATACTTTCTTAAAAAGCAGAGTTCAGAGTTTGCATGTTAGCTGTCACTGAATTACGAGAGGTGGGGTGAAGCGTCTTGTCCCTCAGCTTCCTAAGTCCTGCATTGGATGTGACAATACCTTCTTCACAGTGTCGCTGTGATATTACATTGGTGTAAGGAGCACATGCCAGGGGCTTGTAGGTATCACCTCATATCATCCTCAGAGTCAGGAAAAAGTGTGCGCTTATCCTGATAATGCCAAGAGGTTGTTGTTTGAATCACTGGAACATGTTTTAAGTGGTGTCAGAAGAAGACTATCAAGTCCTGATTAATTGAAATGGCAGGGTTGAGCAGATCCTTTAAGAGATTAAAACCAAAATGAATAGAACTAGTTATTAGCTCTATTCTGTGTCAAGGAGACTGTGGCGACTTGAAATATGGACTGGCAACCACGGGAGACTGAGCATCTCCTGGGAAGTGTGCTGGCTCCACTGAAGAGCACACATTGCTCAGCCCCTCCTGTGGCTTCACTCAGCCATCGGCCTCACCATCAGCCCTCATCTGGCTTACTCAGGGAGAGTCCAGATGGTCTGGACCGGCTCCAAAAAGCCCTGAGGCCATGAACCTCAAGAATAAGGGCTGGAAATGCCACACATTATAACGAAATTCTCCTCCTAACATGAAGGACAACATGACATAGTAGAAAAGAGCATGAGTTTCGGAAACCCAAGCCCCACATCCCTGAATGCAGCTGTTCTGAGAACCACGCAAAGGCACAGCTGACAGGGGAGGGACCAAGCCCAGCCTGTGCCTAGAGGTCTAATGTTCTGTCACTTTTCTAGGGCCATTGTAGTCTGTGCTCATGGACTTCTCCAGATGATTGCAACTGGAGCTTTATGCAAGAAGAGCAAGGTTAAATTTCCTTGAGAGGAAATTCCCACTTTATAGCTCTTTCTTCAGTGTTATTAATTCACTGTCTGGTTCTCTCTCTCTCTCTCTCCCTCCCTCCCTCCCTCCCTCCCTCGGGAAGAACCCTTGTTAGTTCCCTTGACTGAGGGACTTTTGAAGCACCATAGTTCACACGAAGCTGCATCTCTGAACAGTGAATGCTACAGGAATGTGGTGAGATATGATGGGCTGCTGGAGCCTCAGCTGCTTGGTGACAAGTGGTGGGGCTTAGGGTTTATCTTTAGCCCTATTTTGGTCACAGAGCTACACTCCTTACATGGTAAGAGCAGTGGCCGTAACTACTTTAGTCTTTTTTCTGTCGTGGCAATGACACATGCCCAGGCTGGGACTGACATTAATGTCTTAGTGCCATAAATGACACTCTGAATTCTATGGGACTAGAGAGAGGCCTTTCTAATGTCAAAATCCTTGTAAATATCTCCTTATTTACCCAAAGTCAGATAATCCTGAAACTATAGAATTGGAAGTGACTTTATCAATTATCTAATTCAATCTCTCATTGTACAGATTCTTAAAATCCTTAAAACTATCCTCAGATTACATGGCATCCCTAAGGTTGCACAGCTATATGTTGCAGGAGTTTTTTGTTTGGTTGGTTTTGGTTTTTTTTGTGTTTTTTTAGTTTGTTTGTTTTCTTTTGCGTATTGAATGAAGCAAAGGCTTGGAGTATAGGAACTTTTGAGTGAGGGCTGAATGTTTCTAGATGCAAGTCATATTTTATTCCCTTATTCAATCAATCATTCAAACCTATGTTTCTCAAGTGCACTTTCTGTACTATATTCTCTATTAATAATGCTGGGAAATAATGGTGAACTAAATACAGAAGGTACTTCCTCGCAGGCAGTTTTTTAGTCTATTAAATGAGTTAGAGAATAAAACAAATAGCAAGACAATTTCAGGGAATAAGTGTCTAGCAAAATCTGAGCCAATAAAAATTTAGCCATTAAAAATGATGGCATGGTTTTCTCTCTCTCTCTCTTTCTCTCTCTCTCTCTCTCTCCCCTCTACCTCTCTCTTCCCTCCCCCTCTTTCTCTCTCCTTTTCTCTCCCTTTTTTTCTGATGCTAAGAATTGAACCCAGAACATTTACACTGACCTAAATGGCCAGCCCATTTTTATTTTGAGGCTGGGTCTTGCAAAGTCACTAAATTGTCCAGGCTAAGGTCAAACTCACAATCCTCCTGCCTCTTCCTCCCAAGGTGCAGAGACTATATGTGAACCACCACACCTGGCTGTAGACTATCTAGTCTTTTAGTGCAAGATCATTTATTGTTTTTCTTCCTATAAAAATTTTTGGAGTAGTAAATAAGTGCCTGCCTGGCAAGTGTGACGTCATGAGCTTGATCCCTAATACCAAAAAATATAAAATAAAATAAAATAAAATAAAATAAAATAAAATAAAAAGGGGAGCCAGGGATATAGCTTAGTGGCACAGCACCTGCCTGGCAAGTGTACAATCCTGAATTCAATTCCTGGTACAAAAAAATTTTTCTTTACAATTGCATGCTTTATCTTATTGCTACTAAAATCAAAGGTAGCTAAAAATTGGCTTATATGAATTTTCACATTTCTATGAAAGCTACAATTAATCATTGACTTTAGATCATTATTAAAGATTACCTATTCACTTCTAAGTAATCAAGTGAATGATTTTTGTTTTTTTCTTTACATTCAGAAGTTTTGATATTGATTAGAAACAAATATTCTACCTGTCCTCAACTTACTATTTAAATATGGGCAGGACAATCTTCCTTTTATAAAAGTATCCCTTTTTAGTATAATGTACCCATTGAATTTTCCATAGAAATAGGATGGGTTTTATTTTTATTAAAGTATTGCAAACATTAGATTCTCTCCAAAAGAGCCAACAAATATAACAGTTTTGGCAGACCAGGAAAAAGGCCGTGTCGTACCTGGAATCTTTTATGAGAACTTGTCTGGAATCCAATATGAAGTACATGCACTTATTTATTTATGTATTTTAAAGAGAATGAAACCAAACAAAATGAAACAGAATAAAGCCAATTGAAACAAAACAATGAAAGTGATACAGGACTTCAAAACAAGATAATAGGAAATCAACACCAAATGCATTTATGATGGAGTTACTTCATTTACTAAGAACACCCATACAAGTACACACCCTCTCATACACAGATCACAGGAAACACAGATGTCAAAAGGAATAAAATGGAAAATATTTGAAAAAATAAATTTGAAGGTCCAAAAGTACATATGTTAATTCAATTAGTATCCAGAGAAGTTTAGGGAGAAGTGGGGAGGTCTTCAACTTGAAACTGGATTTAAATTAAAACACATAGCTTTTTACTTAAAGAAATACGCTAAAATCAAGGGAAAATCTTTGAGGAGAAGTTTTTATGGTGAAGGTTTTGCAGGTAACCATCATCCTTTAGAGTGCAGCTGTCTGCACACACTGGGGAAATGCAGAAGTCAGCATTTTTTCCATTCCATTTTTCAGGTTATTATGAAGTCACTGTTGACAGTGTTGTAGATTCACATTTACAAAAGCCCACAAGGTTCTAAATTCAGAGTAATCACCACAAGCAATCAGGTGATCTCTGAGAACTTTTTGTGTATCTTAGCACACACCTATTCCCTAATTAGCTTGCATGGTGGCTTAATAACCAGAAACCTTCATTGTTCATTGACTTCCACGGTGCTTTGATGGGCCTGTAACCAGGAAAGTCTGAAGGGATCCTGAGTAGTCTCACATGTTGGTTCTATACTGAGGTTATGTACACATAGGGGACTTCTACACAGAATAGTATTTTACATTTGAACCTGACATTAAGTTAGCATGAACATCTTAAATTAACTTCTAAATGTTTGTAAGTCCCAATTATATAATTCCAAGGACAAAGGATACATTTTTCTCACAGTTCAGAAACATACTTGTTGAACTCATCACATTTTGCTTAAAGTTATGTTAAAGCAAAGTAAGCAACAGAAAAAAAGTAGATATTTTAATGTTAGAAATGAGAGCACATAACAATTTTATGTTTATATGTATCATTCTCTTGAATGCTGGCAAATTATGGCATGTTTTTGATCATACAAACCCTGGTACCTAACATGCAGTTAATGATGTTTATGAAATAATGAATATAATTCTGAAGCAATTTGAGATTTCTTGCCTTTAAAAATCTTACTTTCAGCATAGTAGATGTGGTAAAAGCATATGTTCTGTTTATGAGCACTTTATGTACATTGTTTTCTAATAAAAAGCATACGTACATCTGGGTGTAGTGGAAGTAGCAGAGACCCAAGAGGTCAGAGCCCTGGACTCCAGGCCAGACACCAAGAGTGAAGGGAGGAAAGACCTTGAGAAGGTGACAGCTCTGTTGAGTTTCAGTTTCCACATAAGTGAACTGATTGATCTGGAGCAGGTTATTTCTAACATTCACTTTCAAGTTTCTATACCTGAATAATTCAAGTTAATAAATTTTAACCTACATTTTTAATAAACACTAATACTGTGTCTACTGTGTGTCAGGAAATACTATAACTTTTAAAATATAAAATAAAACAACAAGTGCCTTCCAAAATATGTAGTGATATAACTGTAACTAAAACATAGCCCATTCACAGAGTAGCACTTCCATCACTGTAAAGTATAAGCAAATAAAAGTCACTATCAAAAATGATAGTTAGCCAGGCATAGTAGCACAAACTTTTAATCCCAGCGCTTCAATGGCTGAGGCAGGAGGATTGCCGCAAGTTCAAGGCCAGCCAGGGCTGCATAGTGGGTTCAAGGCCAGCCTAGACTGCATACGAAGACCCTATCTCAAAAAAATTTTTTTTTAATTTAAAAAGTAGTTAATTTTATTAAAAATCAATACATATAGAGGTAAAATAACGCAAAAATAATGTAGGAGCAAAAGTACAGTTATCCCATTTTAACCACTATGTAAGACTTATATAACCAATATAAGTAATCTCTGACTTGAGAGAATATATCTGAACACACATATCACATCAGTCTCATGGAAAATTATTTGTCATTCATAACCTTGAATTTCTCACATACTAACTTGCGTAGAAATCTTTCATAAGAAAGCATCCTACCAGTATCACATGTTAATATAATACTTACGAATGTTTGGAGTATACAAATGATATTGGAAGAAAAAGTTAGCACGTTTTCAGTAAGCAGTAGAGCTTCTAAGTATCAGCAAGGCATATGTCAGGTGTGCAGTGAGTACACGGCTACTTGTAAGCCTAGCATAAAAGGTAATACAGTAAAAGGTTTGATGGGAAAGCTACTAACCTCTTCAGTTCCTAGGTCTGTTTGTAGCAGTCAAAATCTTAAGCTTAAGGGCTGGAAATGGTTGAAACTTTGTAAGCCCAGCAATGTCTATGTCTTGTATAGGTCTTTGTCCAAGACTCATAAATGTGTGTCTCCTCCTATCACCTCTTTTCCTTCTACTCATCCTTCAAAGCCAATTCCCGAGTCAACACTCCTGGAACCCCTTGAGTATCCTCCACTTACACAGAGGGTTGAGTTAAGGTTCCATCACTATGCTTTTATAAAATCTGATCTAAATCTAACATGTTTCCATTTTTCAGCCTCCTATATTGTGTTACATTATTGGCCCATAGTCTCTTTTAGTGTAGCTCTGTGAGCTCCTTGAGGATAGGAACTATATTTAATTCATTTTTGGTACTCCAGATTCAATTTTGGATCTTCAGCCTTTTATAACACATGACACAAATCGCATGCTTAAGAATTGTTTGTAGAATTAATAAATAAGTGAATTGTTGACAGCAGTACTATTTTAGCATGGTTTGGACCACTGGATCTCCTTCACGCATCATAGTTTCATTAGAAGCGCTGATGAGAATTGACTGTCCAAGGAAGGCAGGTGAATGATGGATGTGTTTCTTCAATATTATAGAGTATCTTTATAATCAATAAATGTATCCTAGGCAGGCCCAGATTCTATTATCAAGGAAAGTTATAAGTTAGATATTGAAGAAACTCATGTAAAGAAAGAAGATAATGCATGACATTAAAGAGACAAGTGTTTCCAGGCGTGGCGGCACACACCTGTAATCCCTGCACTTCAGAGGCTGAGGCTGGAGGATCGTTGCAAGTTCAAGACCAGCCTGGGCTACCAAGTGAGCACATGGCCAGCCTGAACTGCATAAGGAGACCCTGTCTTAAAAAGACAGAGAGAGAGAGAGAGAGAGAGAGAGAGAGAGAGAGAAGTGTTTACTAAAATGAAAGAACATGTGACAAGGGCCACAAAGAAGTTAGAGATGTTAAGATAAAATTAGCTGGATTCTCAAGGCAAGAGAGCTATATCGAATCATTATGACTCATAACTTGCTCTCAGCTATAAATGTTCTGTACCCATAGATGGTCATTCTAAGGAGACTGACACAAATCCCAAGTTCACTGAAGCTTGAAAACCCAAAACTCAATGACTAGACCAACTTGAAAATTGATTAATCATGATTTAAATATGAACTCAGAGTAATAGAAGCTGAATGGCACTGGGAATTCTTCACCCATACAATGTAAATATGTAAATCAAACTTCCAATGTAGCCTTTCTCTCCCACATTACCTTGTCTTAGGCAGTACTAGATAAATAGAAGAGCTGATGGATACAGTTATGTGCCATACATGGTAACTATTATGGGTTTTTAGATGGTTAAAAGTGGCATTCAGGGGTGGAGAATATAGCTCAGTGGCATCAGCGCCTGCCTGGCACGCGTGAGGTCATGAGTTTGATCCCTGGTACTGAAAGAAAAAATGGCATTCAGCCATAGAAATCAAGACAAGCTTTATGGAAGAAGTGGTACCATAATGTCTTGGCTCATGAATGCCGCTGTTCTTGAATAGTTCAATTTACAAATAGAAGCTCTCAGCAAAATTTTGTTTCCATTCACAAACTCCATACTGACTGATGAACACAACCACAACCATCTTCCCTACACAAACGTGGCCATATCCTCGTTCTGACACGTGATCGTGGCTTTCTGGTCAGGATCACAGTTGCAGATAGACCTGTGCACACTTGCTGTGGAGCTTTTTTGTATGCTTTGTAGCACATAAAGTACTGTACAGTATTATTCAATCCAGCATGACTCCAAAGAAAGTGCAGAGCAGTAATGAAGGTGACAAGAGTGTGCAGAGTAATGCAGGTAAAAAAACTGCTGAACAAGAATGGAAAGAAAAAGTTTTTGAAGAAAATAATGAATTGAAGAAGGAAATTGTAGGAGAGCATGAGCATAGGATTCATGTGACTGATCTGGTCTCGGAGTACAAGATGGTGATGTTGACAGTCTTGAATATTTTGAAGAATAAAGATGCCATCAAAAGAGCTGATGTGGCTAAAGCAGTAATGATGTTAACCAAGTAGAAGACACAAGTGCTAAAAAAGGTGAAGAAGGCAGGAAACTGCATAATTTAATTTACTGCAAGAAAACCCCTGCACCAGTACTGACAAAACCTGGGAAATTTAGAGCCAATAGAGGGTGGTTTGATAAATTCCTCAAGAAAAATGGCGTCCACAGTGTAGTGAGACATGGTGAGGCTTCCACTTCTGACAAGGCTGCTGCAGAAGCCTGCAAGAAAAATTCAAGGAATTCACAAAGGCAGGATAACTCACTCCACAAGTGTTCAACCATGGTAAAACAGGGCTCTTGCAGAAGACACTGAACAGAACCAAAATCACACGCAGGAAAAGGCCCTGCAGGGCACAAGTCCATCGACAGATTGACCCTCTTGCTGATGAAATGCAAGTGCTCATCTGACGATTAAGCCACTATGCTAGGTGTGGTGGTACAGGCCTGTAATCCCAGCACTCGGGAGGCTGAGGCAGAAAGACTGCCACAAGTTTGAGGCCAATCTGGACTGCGTAGTAAGTTCAAGGCCAGCCTGAACTACATAGCAAGACCTTATTTCAAAACCAACAAAAGAAGATTAAACCACTGTTGGTGTACATTCCCCAAACCCCCATGCATAAGGGAACAGAACGTGAGCAAAGCCAGAATGCCTGTCTTGTGGAGGGCCAGTGGAAAAGCTTTAGTCACAGACAAAAATGCGTGCATGTGGTGCTCACACTCACCGTTAAGTACTTAATATCTTTCTGACAACCAGCTTCCAGAAAGGTGCATTCTTCTCTTATGCACAATGTCCCAGCACACCCTGCAGCCTTGGTAGATGATACGGACTCTGAGTACGGCTTCAGGAAGATCAAGTCCTCTCCTCCTCAGCTCTACACTTCTTGTGCACGTGGGCCAACAAGTGGTCTGCAGCTTCAAGAGCTGTACGCAAAGGTGCTCTTCACAGGGTGTTCCCATTTCACAGAAGCAGCATCCTTGACTCTGGAAGAGTTCAAAAAGAAATATTTCAACGTCCTCTATGCATCAGCCTTACTGACAAAACCTGGGAAAATGTCACATAGAAGACCTTAAACTCAGCCTGGAACAAAGTGTGGCCAAAATGTGTCATTGAATGTGACACTGAAGGGTGAGATACACAGGTAGTGGAGGAGACTGTGACTGTGGACAAGACATAGAGGACACAGAGGAGCTTGTTGAGGAGCTACCAATAGAAGAACTTGCTGAACTCCAGAGCGAGCATTCCATGGAGGAAGAGGAAGACAGCAAGTGATAAAATCCACTGTGGAAAAATGGAATGAGTTCCAAGGTTTCTTTGAGAAGCACCACCCCAACGAAATTGTAATGAACAGACTGTTAAATCTGATGAATGTCACATGATCTCTCATTTCCAGAAGGTTATAGCACAGGAAAGAACAAGTGGCATTAGACAGATTTTTCAACAAAATTGACCCTGCAGCTAAGAAAAGAGAGGAAAGCCCTGAAGGAGATGTCCTTATGGATGGAGAGTCTCCCTCCAAACTGTAACCTCTTGCCCTTTCACCTTCCTGTCCTCCATGCTAGAAGTCACCTCAAGCAAGGTTAGTATTTTCTCTCTTCCAACTGTACTGTACTGTATTTTTGTTTCATGTTTTATGGTTAAAAAATACATATGAGTCAAAACAGATTATCCTTATTTACATTGAACTTTACGGGAAAATTTTATTTTGTTCATGACTAAAATCGATTTGTGACCAGAATCACGGAATGAATTAAATTTGTGAAATGAGCCACCACTGTACTCCATCAATGTCTTTCAGATCACTTAGAGTTTGTCAGTGTGACTTGGAGAATATTACAGATAGAGGAGAAAGGAGTTAAGAAAGCAAGTGCTCATTTTTGCGGGAATACAGTATAAGTAATGAACAGTAGAGTCTCCCAAAATCTTCAAGTGATGTGTTCAAATAGACTTTCTTATAAGCACCTTCTAACAGGAACTAACTCAACTAACAGGAATGCTACAGAAAACAGAAGCAGGACCTGTGTGAGGAGTTTGATTATGAAGGAAAGCTGCTGCCAGATGTGGATGGTCTTAAGTCAGTTACAGAGTTTAAATCTTACTCTTCACACCATGGAGAGTCATAGCAGAAAAAACCTCATTCAAACTGTATTCTAAGAAAATCGATTTGGCTTCAGTTTCTGGGTTGGCTTGAAGGGAGAAATCCAAGGGACAGAGGCCCTTGGGAAGCTATAGAATCTATATGGGGGACTGACAGTCGGAAACTTCAGTGCAGATGAAGCAGAGAGCAAGTGAAGGGCACAAACCGGGAAGTTACCATGGGTTTTTGCTTACACACACACACACACACACACACCCCTCCAAAGGACATTACCTGAGTGCTATATAAATCTCAAATAAATATAAAATAAAATCTGTTTGAATTTATATGAAATTCTCCATTTGTAACAAACGGAAGACTGAAAGATCATTGAACTACTCAGCAAATGTGATTTTTGGGTTGGGTTGGGTTGGGTTGGGTTGGGTTGGGTTGGGTTGGATTGGGTTTGTTTTGTTTTGTTTTGTTTTGAGTCAAGGTCTCACTAATGTAATTCAGGCTACCCTTACACTCACTATATAGCCCAGACTGGCCCCACAGTGATCCTCCTGCTTCAGCTCTTGAATGCTGGGATTGTGTGCCACCATGCCCAGCAATTTTTAAATTATCTTAATATAAAATTAGATTTTCAAACATCAGTACAATGGGTTATGAGTAACTGTGCCCAAGGAGCACCTCAATGGAGAAGAAGATAGATAGATAGATAGATAGTCTCTCAAAATATCCAGTTGATTTCTCCAAATATACTTTCTCACAAGCACTTTCTAATTTGCACTAACCCAACTAACAGGAATGCTGCAGAAAACAGAAGCAGGACCTTTGTGAGAAGTTTGATTACCTATATGGCATCCTGGAGGAAAGGAAGAATGAAATGACCCAAGCCATCACCCGAACACAAGAGGAAAAGCTGGAACATGTCCGTGCTCTCATCAAAAAGTATTCCAATCATTTGGAGAACGTATCAAAGTTGGTTGAGTCAGGAATTCAGTTCATGGATGAGCCAGAAATGGCAGTGTTTCTGCAGGTAAGATTCTTTCTCAGCACCAAGGAAACAAACTCAAAAGGTGGGTACTGTGCATTGGTTCTCATCGCACTTTCATTATTTTACATACATTTCATTTCACCAATTAAAAGTTGTCCTCTATTTGGCATTCCTTAAGTAGAAGAATGATCTGATAAAACAGTGGTTACTTCTGACATTTAGTAACTAAGCTATGAGATTCTTAGGGTCAGCAAAGGAAAGAATTAAATCTCATCACTCTGTTGAAAAGACTCTAAGTAAACCTATCTTCTGTTTGCTTTCACAGAATGCCAAAACTCTGTTACAAAAGTAAGTAATTTTTATTTCATGTGAAGGTGCTTATTTTCACTTTTACCCAAGGCCTATCACAGTGAAGCAAACAGCAACCTTTTTGTTGCAGAATTTCGGAAGCATCGAAGGCATTTCAGATGGAGAAAATAGAACATGGTTATGAGAACATGAACCACTTCACAGTCAACCTCAATAGAGAAGAAAAAATAATACGTGAAATTGATTTTTACAGAGGTTCGTTGTTCTCTTGACTATTTGACCAAAATTGCAAGTGTGAGAAAACTGCAGAACAGTTGGGTGGGAGGAAAGGGGGGATTCAGAATCACCTCCAGGATGAATGTTGACAACTTTACAAGTTCATAATCCAATGTGAAGCTCAATTTCATTTTAAGATTAGTTTGTAGAGAGTGCTTATTTAGCTTTGCACATTATAGGACCTATTTTAATGTCATTATCAGGAATTTGACTCTGGATTGTCAAGTACTTATAATTGATGGTGATTGTAACTGGACTTCAACCCTACACAAAGTGTCAGCCACAGTAATGTAAATTGTCAGGAGCAGGGTTAAGAATAAGATACAAATAAAACATAGATGACATCTGGGCCAGAGAGGGTAGTATATCAATTTGATGAAATATTGAAGGACAAGAATAGTAATGAGTCACAGAATAAGTCAAAATCCGGAAACAAGCCTAGGTGTGTGTGTGATCTATATACTCCATCAGATAGAAATATACACCTAACACTTGGCCTGGAAGTCCCACACGTGGAAAGTTATGCTGACAAAATAATTGCCAAAGGAAAATAACCTTGGACCTACCCAAACTTTGGTCACCTTGACTCAGCCCATGTGGATGACAACACCCCTCAGCTAGCTCACTAACCACGCTATGAGGTTGAATTAGCATCCACAGATGTAATTTGAGAGGCAAATCTTCATGATGAGTCTATTTAAAAATTTACTTAATAGTGACTGTACTTAATGTCACTTGAGGGAATATTAATGTCCAAGGATCAGAAAAAGAGTGATGCGATTAATTGTGGCATAAGTTGACATATTCACGGAAAAAAATGAGATAAGAAATTAAAACAAGTGTGTGTTTTGTGCGACAGATAAGCAGGTTGCATTTCTATTTCATTTGACTGAAATAAGTCAGTGACAATCCCAACGCCCTGTGGTAGACTATGATAAAAATGTAAGTAGCTCTGGAGGATGCACAGTGAGGGTGGGGCTTTGGCCTGGAAGGGAGAGCAAGGAGAATCATGATGGCTCCTTCACATTTCTCTTGACTGTGTTCACTAGAAACACAAGACCCCAGCATGGCGCACTTGGACCACTGTTAAGTGTCTGTTGGAGAAGACTTCCTTAGCCCTGATCTTAACCTCAGCAATAGGTACTGGCCATTAACTTTTCCCACAGCTGGCAGGGCAGTTATAACCAGTTTAAAAACATCTTACCTTACTAGAAGATGAAGATGAAGAAGAAGGAGGAGAAGGAGGAGGAGGAGAAAGAGAAGATGGAGAAGAAACAACAGAAGTGGAAGAAGTAGAAAGTATTCAAGTAGAGTCATCAGGAGAAGATGAAAATCCAGAAAAAGCCTCAGAGCCCTCTCAGCTGGCCTTGGAGCTCAAAACTGCCCCAGCGGCACTTCCAGTTTCCTCTCTAGAGCCACCTTCAACCCTGCCACCTGCTGCAGATGCCCCAGTGACACAGGTAACCATTCAGGAGTTCCTTTCTACAGCTGTGCCTCTTTTCTGAACACCTAAAATAATTTATTTTACCTTAAGAAAAGAATAACTGCATACCAGAAATTTGTGTGTGTGTGTGTGGCAGACAGGACATTTCAGGACAGTCAGAATGTCAGAAGAAAAATCCCCTGGATGATTTAACAGGTTGATTATTGTTATAACTGGTTGGCAAGATTTAACACCACTTTCTCACCAATAAAATATGAGGCAATTTTTGTCTGGACTGACAGACAGACAAGACAGAGACATAGAGAGAGACAGAGAGACAGAGACAGAGACACAGAGAGAGCGTCTATGAGAGAGACAGAGACCTGTTAATTCATGACAGCTGCTGCTCTCATAGATTTGATCTGGCTTGTGTTGCTTAGGGAATACATATATAGGGTACAGTGTGAGAAACAATATGTTGTGAAACATAACATTATACCTTCAGAACTTTGACTTTGCTGTAGATAATAGAGGATATAAATAGAGAAGCCATACTTCTTTATGTTTCTGTTGCTTACCCTAAAATAACAACTGTATCTTCCTTCAGTGGGCAAGCAAATGAAGGCTGGTTTTCTGTTTGTAACCTGATGGGACCGTGTGTTAATAGGATTGTTTAAAACATGTTTTTGGAAATTATATCCTTTCAGAAGCTGTGCCTGATCAGCTAACTTTACATTTCTAGGATATCACTGTCCAGTTTTAAGCTTTTATGCAGACTTCATGACACCTCAGCAAACAGAATCCAACCTGCTGAGTTTGCAGGAGCCCCAGTTCTACAACTGCTGCTAGTGCAGATTGAAATCATCCAAAGAAACAAAAGCCCAGAGGGGAAATCTAGAGATGGAGTTATACTCTATGCTCCTGTTTCCATAAGGAAACCAGGCTAAAATACTACTTATATGTCCTAGAATCTTGAAATTCTGTGTAAACTGCTTGCACTGAAATTAAAAGAAGGGTAGTAATTGAAGAGGATTGGATTTGATCAATGAAGTCAATTGCTGACCTTTTAAAAACCAGTTTGGAAGCTCACGTGTAGTGCCAAACAATTAACTCTGGTCAATAGTTTGACCCTTCTTCTTTATCTGATATTTTATAAATGATTTGCACTTGAGACTTCCGCTTTCTATCTGCCTTATCTAGCAACTAGTAACAGACAAGCACAGGAAAGAAGAGGGGGCACAGCCAGGCGCCAGACACAGGGCACTGTCATCAGGATTGTGCCCCTAGCACTTCCAGAGAGTGGGATGAAATAATCAGTCACTAAATCAGGCACTGATTTAGAGCTCATAGTGTTCACACCCAAAGGGAACTCAAATCAACTACTTTTTCTTCTCTTTTCTTTTCCCTTTGTTTCTCTTTTCTTTCTTTCTTTCTTTTTTTTTTGTTCTTCTGTTTTTTCCTTTTTCTTTTTGTTTTTGAATTTATCTATCTTGATAAAGGGGGAGGTTGTGCTCACAGGCTCTCAGCAGAGCACAGTGTCTGAAACTCCAGTCCCCGAAGCAGCGGAAACTGCGGATCCCTTGCTTTACCCGAGTTGGTATAAAGGCCAAACTCGGAAAGCCACCACCAAGCCACTTGGCACCCCAGGGAGAGAAAGCCCGGGGCAAATAGGGTCTGCAGGTTCTGAGAATTCGAGTGTGCAGATGGCAGACTCTGCAGCCAGTGAGAGGGCAGCAGTGAGTGGTAAGGAAACTAGTTCACCTGCAGCCACTTCTCAGGTTAGTGTCCACGCTCTTGTGTCTCAATGCTTCCCCATGTCCCCTGCGGTCCTGCTGGAGCGGGCCACAGCAACAGAGAAGGGCTTTCAAGGGGTTGAAAGAAACCGTGATCCTGGAGGGAAAAACACAGAAACAAGTCATCCTCCAGTACTGGCTTGCTCTTTAAGCATTCCATCAAAAACAAACGGAACAAACTTGACTTCACTCCATCCACTGGCAGTGACCTCACGCCTGGCTGCCTAGGGGATAGGGAGCAAGCAAGCCTGGTCCTTAGGCATGCTGCTAAAAGCTGCTTTGCCTGCAGTGACTGGCTGGGGCGCTGGTTCTTTGTGCTGTCCACCTGCTCTTACTCAGCCTTCCTTTTAACCCCCTTGGGCTTTTAAAGACTAATTATTTGCTTCTGTTTCATTCCTAGAAGACCCCAAAGAGCATGTTTGAATTAGTTTTAGGTCTGCCCTTGGAAATTAATCTCAGATATCTGGGTTTTCAGGAGTGTGCTGGCAATAGCTAGACAAAAATAGACTTGGCTTGGTTAAAACAGTGCTTCCTAAGCGTGGGTTCTTGGAAGCCAAGACAACACAGGTTTCCCTTCATTGTTAAAGGGAATTCTTGGTAATTTTTTTATAATGAATGTTTGAAGTTGCATTTTTTTTCCTAATGCCTGGTTGGATACCTGCATGTCTCAGAATCCACAGAAGAAATCTTGCAGTTTCTTTGTATGCAAGAATGTTCATGACCATTCTGGCTCATGAGCATTGCGAAATGATGTGTGGGGTGTGAATGTTGGCCCAACAAGAGGCTGTCAAAGAAGTATCCTCCAGTGCTGTGCTCCTGGGTCATCAGATGACTAGGATAACAAGCTTTGTAAAATGACTCGTTTTTCTGATTATACCTGCTCAAGTGGACCTCAGACTTCATGAGGTTATAAAAGGAAATGGTTTGGGGAAAATTAAAAATAGCATGCTTTTGTGCAAGATGTTTATTTTCACAGATACATAATGACAATAGTAAATGTTTGGTGTGAGCAAACCTTTTGAGGTGGTTTTTAGGTTAAAAAAAGAAGTGGGTTGATTATTTCTAGAAACATTATGGAAATTCTTATATGTGCTAGAAGTTGAGAAGGAAGAGCTGTTTTCTGAAGACAGAAGGGCAATTGCCCCATTAGGAACATGCAGTAGGTCTTCAGCCCCAAATGAAAAATCCATCTAAATGATGTTGAAAAATAATTATTTATGATAAAAATCAGTGAAGCTTTCTTCTTGTTTTCTCACAGGAGTTAGCAATCTGCCTAGCACTTTTGGCTTTTCTTGTACTTCACTACATCTGGAGTCAGATTCAGTGCTTGATTTTTGCTTTCATGGGTAGGAAATATTTTCTTTTCCCTTGACTAACATTTCATGTAGTTTCTTCCATAATGTTCCTCTTCTGTAGGCCCAGAGATGAATTTCTCCCCAAACCTTGAGGCTCTGTCATCTAAAACTGTGTTCACAGATAAAACTCAAGGCCTCAACTTCCTACAATGCAGTCACCTTGAGGCACCTTTCTGAAAAGAAGTGGTCCGTTGTCTGTTTCTGCATGAAAAGGAACTTTGACTCAGAACAGTGACTCATGGGCAATTATTCAGCAATCCAATAGAAGTGACCCTCTCCAGGGTGGCCATGCATGATGCTAGTTGCACAAGGTTTCCTGATCCTGTGAGAGCTAAAGGCTCTTAAATTAAGGAGGAGCAGCAAAAGACCCACTCAGAAACAGGCAGGGTAATTGTAAATTAAAGAGGGACACTTCCTCTTTTGCTTATCCAGAAATGCTCAAGAGGTGGCTGGGTGATGGCTCTCTGGGATACTGTGCTAGAAAGTCCCTACATGGATGAGCAAGTGGACTGGGTGACTTCTCAGTTCTCTTTGAACCTTCAGTCTCTGCAAGGTTTCTTCTGGGGAAAGAAGTCCCTGAGAGAAAGGTGCCCTTGGTATAACAACAACTGTTGGAGTGCATCCAGGTGGCATCTGAATAAATACTGAGCCAAAGATCAGTGTGCCTTCACAGACCATAAGGAATCAGAACCAAAGAATCATTCAACAGTCCCTGCCTATTATTTCACATTTCACGTAGTCAAGTCTTTTCTGGATCACTATTACGATATTTGCTTTGGGACTGACATACTACTCCTTGGCCAATCTTTGGAAGGTTTCCAGCTTCATTAATAACATTTTAAAACTACAAGCAGGCCAGGGATTTAACTCGGTGGTAAGCACAAGGTCGTGAGTTCGATCCCTGGTGCCAAAAAAAAAAAAAAATTAAAAAAACTACAAACACCGTGAGTCCATGATCCTACTGGTTTAAGACCTAGTACTAAAAGGCCTCAGCTATTTCTGGATCATTGACTCTTCCTGGGTTGAAACTGATTGTCCTGGCAGCTGCCATCAGAAAGTTCCTTTTCTGTTCATTGGTCATCTGCTCAGTAATCGCAGCAGGACATTCACAGGTCCCTGTCATGCCTGTAACTGTATAAGCAGGGTCCATTCCCGTGTCTAGTGGTCAGCTGGGAATCTGTGTTCCCCAAATGCTCTGAGGGCCTTTATATCTGCTCTACTGGCTAACTCCTCCTCCTGAAATTATTTGTATAAAACAACAGTGGACATATTAGCCACATACTCTGGGGAAGGACTGCTGGGGAGAGAGAAAAAAGCATGCTCTATTGGAAGCAGGACCTATCTTGGATCTGAATAATTGTCTGAAGAGTTCTATTTATATTCTGAGAATGTGAGTTTGGGGCTTTGTCACCATACATTTATCTTTTTAATATTCTCTGAGGCTGCAGGGGGAGTGTCTCTTCATGACTGCCATCCAGTGAGTCCATGTCATGTATGTCTGTGTGATGAGATAAGGGTGAGGCACGTGGGTAGGGTAGGATGCAGTGGAGTTGCAGTGGATTGATATTCAGTACTAAAAAGCACTTTGCCTGTGTAATTAGCTCTCTGTTTAAGAAAGGATATTTCATAGAAACAATCAGCTTTCTTGTGATGGACTCCCAACTTTGATCCCTGAAATGGGATATGAACAGGCAATAGAGACCTCACCACAGTACCACATTCTTGGCTTCGGGATTTTTTTTTTTTTTTTTGCAGAGCTGATTCACCTTTGCCACCGTAGAAGACCAGTTACCAGATTAGTATTCACCCAGCATAAGAGTAGACAGCTGGAATTTCACACCTCATCACTAGTCAGACCTCGCACATTTCAGATGCAACACGGAGTTCTGTTGATTCGCTGCTGGTCTCATTTCTCTTGACTAGATGCTCTCATGTCAGGGAGCGGTACTACCTGAGAAACTCCTAAGATCCCAGGCTAGTGTATGGACCTGAAGCTCACGTCAGCCCCCATCAGCTGAACTGCAAATCTTTTAAGAAGGCAAATGTGCCATAGCCAAGTGCTTTCCTCATGTCCATTCACCCCGCGAAACTTTCCCTTGTCTTATCCACACAAGCAGATTATGTTTTACAAACTTGTCACAGCAAAAACTGAATGTCAGTTCTTTCTACTAGTGGTGGATGGAGTGTCTACTTTTTGTTATATTAGAGGAATATTGTTGCCTTCCCCATCCTAATTGCATAAGAAAAAAAAATTTTGTTAAAGTTTCTATTCAGCTCTATGGTAAATTTAAATCTCAGAAAAGGTGTTGATTCCCATTCATACTTTCACAGAATGCACTTTGAAACTTATTGTAAAAAAAAAAAAAAAAACTGATTGTATCCCATTCATGCCAGAAAACTGTGCAGAGACTCCAAACATGAACTGGCCGTTATCTTCAGAATTACCCAGTAAGTCTCTGCCCTTCTGGGACCATGCCTGCGGTATGCTGTGTTGTTGCAAACAGGTTTGGTAGAAACAACATTGGATGTTCCACATGGGTTGACTTTTAAATTTATTTTGAAGCATTGCACCATGCCTCGTCAATCTCAGGAAAGAAGCAATAGTTAAATGGGAGAAGGACGTTGTAGGGTAGGTTTGCTGTAGTTTTGTACTGTTTTCTATTGTTCTTGGTAAGTATCGCAGACTACATAATTCATAAATAATAGAATTCTGCAATCTGGGATATCCAAGAGTGTAGTGCCAGAGTCTGGTAAGGGACTTCTTACCATTAAAACATGGTGGAAGGCATCACATGGCCAAACAGAGCAAGCATGCTAGCTGGCATCTTTCCTCATCTTCTCTCCACACTACCCGATATCCTCCCTGCTACTACTGGGGATTGAACTCTGAGCTATACGTGTAGCCCTTTTTTTAAAATTTGAGACAAGGTCTCATTAAATTGCTCAGGCTTGGTTTGAACTTGCAGTCTGACTTCGGCCTCCCAAAGTACTGAGATGACAGCTATGTGACATCATGTTCAGTCCTTCCTCTTCTTATAAAGCCACTAATGGCATCATGGAAGTCCTACCTTCCTAACTCCATCTAATCTCAGTTTCCTGGGCTGGGGATTTAGCTCAAGGGCAAACTGCTTGCCTGGCAAGTGCAAGGTCATGAGTTCAACCCTTGGTACCAGAGAGAGAGAGACAGACAGACAGACAGACAGACATTGCCTAATCTCAGTTTCCTCCCAAGGTCTCCACTTCTAAATACCATTAACATACAAATTTTGTGATTAAATTTTCAATATGTGAACTTTTGAGGGCACACACTGAAATCAATAACTGTCCTTGGGAAACCATCTCTGTGTTGAGGCCTCATCTCTTATCCAATCTGCTTCCATTTAATACCCCCTCTCTTCTTACAGCATTTGCCTGCATATCACGCCTGAGTGTTGGCACAGGGACTAACCCCACTCCCACCCACTCCCTGCAAACAACTGGGCATTTTAGTGAGAATCTGTGTGGCAGTTACACTTCTATAGAGATGAGAACAAGTGTGGCAGTTACACTTCTACAGAGGTGAGAGCAACAGCAGTAAATGCCCACTCCCTGCTCTCCTCTGTGGCATAGTGGCCTCATGTGGAAGAATCCATCCAAACCTTTTAATGGGAGCTCACAGAGAAAAGGGGGATAGAAATGTCTCCATCTTTGGTGGGTTAATTAAGCAGTTGCTCTGGCTGATACTTGAACTGGGCACAGCACCTGCCTCCAGGCCAGAGAACACACGCCACATCTCCCTTTAACATATACACGCACACCAGCAAAAACCAAGTGCTTTGAAGATGGAGACTTTAATGTTGAAATCTTTGCAATTTCTTGATCTGTAATGAACCACAGTGCTTATATTTAATCCGAGCATGAAGTTGTAGTGGTAAAAGACACTAAAAATTTTATCAGATCATAGCTATTTATTGCTTCAAGAATAGAAATCTACTTCTCACATTTCATTCTTCAAGACTGAAAATAACACACTATTGCAGGGCAGTGGAAAGATGAGTGAAATTAGAAGAAAGAACTTTGGTTCTATCTCTGTCTCACATTGAGGATTTTAGTTTTTTGAGTCTCAGATTTCTCCCCAGGAAGTGAAGGCATTGCTTGCTGAATAGATTAATCTATTTACACACTATTTGACACCAAGGAATCTAGTACTATGAATCTTATCATTTGTGTTGAGGTGTTTAATGGAGAGGGTTATGGGTTTAGGCCTGATACCAGTCATTCAGAGTGACAATAATAACAACAGATTCTCAGAAAATCGCCTATTGCATTTCCCAAAATATAATTTTTGTCTTTAAGCTCTTATATAAACCCTATTTACCATACTGATTTTCAAATATCCTCCTGAGCACCCACTTAGCTTAACATTTTTATGGCTGCTCTTACCTCCTTTAGATGCCGTAAACTTTATAAAACCTATGGTGACTTCACCCTAAACCCCAGGTATCAGTTCTTATAGACTTAATTGCCTAACCAAGTAAGCATAAAATGTACTGCAGTCAAGGCAGTCACTTCATGCTAGATGGAGGAAGAAGTGAAATATAGGTGATTTTTAAAAGCATTTCAGAAGTATACATACACTAAAAATGTACCCATTTCATGTACACAGCTCACTAGCTTTTGACAACTTGGTAGCACTGTGTATCCACCATCACATTTAAGATACAGCCTATTTCCATCACCCGTATGATTTCCCGCGTGCCTTTACAATGATGGCTTCCCTGGATCCCACTCTGTGACAACCACATTGATACATTTGCTTATTATTATAGTTCTGGCAGTTCTGTGTCAGGTAAATAAAAATATACAGTGTGTAGACAGTTACGGTTGAATTTTCACTCAGAATAATGCTTCTGAGATTCATTTACTGTGTTGCATATATCAGCATCTCAATTTTTTCTCCTGAGTAGTGTTCTACTGTGTAGATATACTGAAATTACTTAGTAATCTGTTTATCATTTGATGGATGTTTGTGTTCTTAGCATCTTTGGGTATAATAAATAAAGCTGCTATGAATATTCACATATGGATCTTTGAACAAATATATTTTCATTTCTCTTGAATAAATACATAAGAATGGAATTGCTGAATTCTCTGATAAGTGCATAGTTAAATGTATCTCTTCATAGTTTTAATTTGAATTTTCCTGAAAGTTAATGTTTAGCATCTTCTCATGTTTTTATTCATCATTTTTATGTTTTATTTGGCAAAATATTGTTCATAATTTTTATTAGTGTTTACCTCCTTAGAGAGAAGTTCTTTATGTGCACTGGGTAAAATTCACTTAGCAAATAGATGTTTTGCAAATATTTTCTCCAGGTCTGTGGCTTGCCTTTCTTTTTTCACAGTAGTGTATTTTGAAAGTAAATATTTTTAGTCTTACATACATATTACTTACACATTATATATTGTTATCTTAAAATCCAATTTATCCATTTTTCTTTAAGATGTATACTTTTTTGAGTTCTATTTAGAAATCATTTCATAATGCAAAGCTCAAAGATCCACTCCCATGGTTTCTTCTAGAATTTTTATCATTTTGGCTCCTAAACTAGATCATTTTGTTAATTTTTTTATATATGAAGTAAAGATCAAGTTTTAATATTTCACTATTTCATTTTTCATACAAATATCCACTTGTTCCATCAAGAAATTGTACTTTTCTTTCTTGAAACACCATCCTTTCCCTTTGGAAATTCAATTTACCATATATGTGTGGGGCTATTTCCAGACTTTTTTGTGCCATTGATATGCATATTTGTCTCCCCACTGACACCATACTGTCTTGATTATTATAGCTTTATATAAGTCTCCAAATAAGGTAAGTTCTACAACCTTAATCTTGCCTGAAAATGTTTTGACTCTGTTAGTTTTACAATATTTTTAAAGAATCAGCTTTTAGTTATATGGGTTTTCTCTACTTTTTATTAGTTTATCTGTTTTACTCATTTTTGCTCTTTATTGTTTTCTTCTTTATACTTACTTTGTGTTTAATTTTCTTTTCTCTGGTATTTAGGGTGAAAACTTGAATTATTGATTTGAGATCATTTTATTTTCTAATAATTTAATGCTGTAAGGTTTTTTTAGTCATGGCTTTAGCTCAATCCCACAAGTTTTGATATGCTGTTTTCATTTTCATTTCATTCAAAATGTTTTCTAATTTACCATGATTTCTGCTGTAACTTACAGGTTTTTAGGTGAGTGATATTTAAGTTCTAGATATTTGGGTAGTTTCTAAATCTTCTGTTTGATTTTTGGTATAATTCTATTGTGGAGAGAAAATATACTTAAATGTTCCCAATCCATTTATGCCTGTAGGTATTGTTGTATGACTCAGAAATTATCTATCTTGGTGAATGTTTTATATGCACCTAAAAACACAAGTACTTGGAGTTGCTGGGTAGAATGTTCCATAAATGTTAATTAAGTCAGTTACATGATGGGCAGTGCAAGTCTTCTCTACTCGTACTGATACTCTGTTACCAGTTATTGAGAGGAATTTTGATACCTTTGATTATAATTCTGGATTTATTCATTTTTTCCTTGCAATCACATCAGTTTTTTCCTCATATTTTAAAAGTCTTGTAGCCACATCCATATTTAGCTTTGTTATACTTTCTTGAAGAATTGATCCCAAGATAAGCGTTTCTTAAAACAAAACTTATTATCTATCTCTCTTCTTCTTTTGACTGCGTGCGTGGATTGGTATTGTGAGGGTTCTTGTTAATGCACACAGGTGCCAGCTTTGAAAGTAGTTTTAAAATGAGGGTGGAGACTAGAGGAGAATGGTAATGACAATCCCTAAGGCAGGCCATGGGAAGGCTTTATGGCTGGTATCGACAATCCTGTCTTCTTTTCTTCTCTACGCAGGGCCAAGCATGGCAACGGCTAGGATGTTGAGATGCATGAACATTACAATCTGATGATGACTTTTTATTGCTCTATGAGGCCCAGTTTTGTTTTGGTGGTCTTTGCTTTATGAGCTAATATATCTGTACATCTTCATGATATACCTAGCTTGTGCTTTCTCCTGTTCAAATTTCCTACAAAATCGCAAAGGCCACTCTGTCATGGGCCAGTGAATTCCAGCACTAGGTTTGTTCTCTTTTCTAGGAAGGTCTAGCCCAAGTGTCAACCAGAATATGCAAGTGGCCTTTCTCCTGCCCGCATTGTCCCCAGTTCCTTTCTGTCTAGTGTATCATTAGGTCAGACAGAGTCTCAGAAACACTGCAGTTCTCCACCTTAAGATTGGCTCTGCACTCTAAAAACGTAATTGCAAGTGACTTCTTATGACACAAGCAGTGGGGAAATTGTCACCAAAGAAGCTGAGCCCCATGGCATTCTTACTGCTCACCAGGTTCTGTAATCATTGTCTATAAAAATGCTCCTGAAATATTTTTTTACCTTCTTGGAGCCCAGAGTTTATTTTCTAGACTCACAGAAACCCATATGTATACCCCAGACCTGAACTCTTATTAAATTTACCAACACCCAAGATTCATTCCTCTTGAAAATATTTATATTTTCCTAAGCCAGTATGAACAGTGAGCCAATGTTAGAAGATGCAGTTGGGCACGTTGGCATACAACTTTTATCCCTGCACACCAGGAGGCTGAGGCAAGAGGCCTACAAGTTCAAGCCTAGTCTGGGTACAATATTGACCTCAGAATCACAAAAATAAACAAATAAAAAGGAGCAGCCAGTACAGAGCCCTCCATCTCCACCTGGATAGCACACAAAAAGATAAAAATCATTTTCACAAGAATGACCTTTGATACCAAATCTTACATTCTGATTTTCAACGCAAACATTCACTCCAGCTCCCACCAGAGAGTTAGGGGTGAGAGATGCCAGAAACTAGAAAGCTAGGAATCTTCTTTTCTGAGCAAGCTTAATTTTATAAGGTATTAAAGAACTTTTATTTCAGAACATGAAAAAAAGAAAACTAAGAACCTAATTTCCCATGAGTGTCACCATAAGTCCTATGTTCTTTGAAATTATCAATTTAATTTTCCAAAACAAACTGAAATGAATGAAAATTTAACTCTGTTTCTCTAATTTTAATTGAAGGATACAGGTGTCAAATTATTTTCAAAGAGAAGTCCCCACTGAGAGCAATTTCTAATGTGTTACAAATTGGGAGTGTCAACTTTTTGAATCACTGCTATGTCACAAGCCTTGGCTCAAATTTCAAGTTGATAAAAGTGGAGAGAACTGATTAGTGCTCAGGACGCATAATATTGTCAAGACTTAGTAATCATGAAACTTAATAGGAAGTGATTATAGTGAGATGCAGGCATTTTTACACAGAAAAAAAGTATGTGAGAGGGAGCAAGGTTTTTCTTAGTAAATTTTAATGAGGCCATTTTATTAATATTGTTAATAGTTTTGCTCTTTTGTCCCAGAATTATAATTTTATTTTCTGGGATTTTTTTTCCCTTGCTGGGTATATGACTTCGTAATCACTGTCAATTTGGTGGTTTTACTAAAAGAGCAAAACAAAACAAAACTAAAACTATGAAGCGCATTTCTCATGATGAACTATATTCTAAGTAAACGTCACTTAAGAGGAGCCCAAGAAAGGTGAATCAGCTGAAGTGGGCAGTGTCGGGACACCGTGTACAGCAGAGTAATGAAGTGCGGAGCCTACAGCGACACAACTGCACCGAGAAAGCACATCTCTTGGGAGAATTGCTATGACATAGCTAGTTGAGTTTTGTTTCTTTTGCTTCTGTTTTTTTTGTTAATTTATCTTCCCAACCCTTGTTAGTATTGTGCATCTCTGTGGGTTTTTTCTGTCTCTGTGTGTCTCAGTGATTTCTAGGAGATGCCTAGTGCATATTTATCAGCCATTGTGTTCACACATCTGAGGAACCAGTGGCATGTGGCAGAGGCTGGAACTAACGTGTGTTCATTGCTTCATCATAGACAGTCTTTCATAAAGATCCTCTCAGTTAAACTTCACGGCGATCCTGCATCATAGGAACTATGATGTTTCCCATTTATTGTGAAGGAAAATGAGGACCTAGCACAAGCCCCGCTCAGGATCGCAGAGTAGCTGGCACTGTGCTGCCCTCTGATGCTTGTCCACACGGTGGCCTTCACTGCTTTCCAGGAGGTAGCTGTGCTTCGCAAATAAAAGCAAACCAGACTTCGGAAGTTCAGGCTGTTTGCTTAGCTTTTCTCTTTGGATTGTGGAACTACGTTAACAACTCTCAGCATTCCATCCTTGGAGTTGCCTTGAGCAAGTCCTCAAGTGTTCTGAGTCTGAGCTTTCTCGTTTATGAACTGGTCAGAACAATGCTACTGACCTTCTGTGATTCTTGAGAACCACTTTGGCCTGTTCATCTAACACAAGGTAAAGGAGCCCCTAGCTGTCATGAATTAAAGATTTAATTCTTTGTAATTGAGTTATCTTCTAAGAAAGAGTAAGAACACACATAGACTCACTACAGAACTTAGCTGACCCTACTGTCAGATCCATATCTGAGGAGAATGTTAGATTTAAGTTGTTGCCAGGCTGTATCAACTTCCATAACTTTCTGCCATCCTGACCCCATCTATTCCTAGACACCATGTTGGACACAAGCTAAAAAGAGTACAACTTACTGTCTTCCTCCAGGTTAAGAAAGCATGAGTGAGTGAGTTAAATTTCTTCTCATTTGATTGGACTCAGGAAATTGCCCTGGTTTCTGATCTTTCCCTAACAAGAAGGAAGCAGTTAATGACAAGCCCTCAAATCAACTCCCTTACCCATTCTTCCAGTAGCATGCTCTGAGTGGCTGACAGTACTACCAAAGAAAGAATATTTTTCTAGTTTTTCTTCCACAGTTCTTTGGGGATTCCCTTCTTTCCCTATCCTTCATGAAGACTGTGCTACATTTTCTGCAGCTCTGTCCTTCTTTCCTAATATGAGTCTGACTCTGTCCCAAGCAGAAATGTCTGCGTTTCTACAAAGAATATGCTCATGATAACCAACCTGCCTAACTGAGTTTGCAGACCATGCCTGCACATGGCAGGCCACCTGAGCCACAGACCATGCCTCAGTTACTTTCTCACCATAGATATCTGGCCTAGGTTCTTGGCTGAACTCTTTTCAGTCAAGAATTCACAATGCTTAAACTGTCCAAGGATATGAGGTTAAGAAGTGCTATTAGGGAAGCAGGCCAAGGCTTGGGCTTGTTCTTCCTGAACAAACATTGTAAACATGACCACAGGATTCCTACTCACACCCGTTTCATCTGTCTGTGATTCTCCGACGCAGCCTAGCAGACGTAGCGTGAATGCTAGGTAGTTGCCTGCTTGTCAGTCCTACTTTTTTTGTCCATGTTCCTTAAGGGCAAGTCAATTTTGCTATCCATGGACAAGGGTTCTCTTGAATTTACCAAGAAAGATTGGCATTTAATATGCCGTGGTAACTGGACTTTCTGTCAGGTTGAATTTCTCACTGGCATCTAATGAAGCACTCAGAGACTGAGGAAATGGTAGTGAATGTGCGGCCTGGACACAGATTTCCTCACTTTCTTTGTATACACTCAATAGCCTGGCATCATTCATCTCTCAGGACAAGGAATAGACATCTTAAGGTAAAGCGCTATTTGGCAGGGGTATATATTAAGCCTCCGTCACCCACTAATGTCTTAATTGTAATACATTTTGTCAAATTGATCACTATCACTTGTATAACCCCGTGACTAGATGAAGGCCATGGATGATGTGGAAAATCGTCACTTAGAGACAAGTAGATGCTTGCGTGCTCTGAATGTCCTGGGACGCTTAAGAGAGGCCGAAAAGGCACTGGTTCCTGATGAAAATGAGTGAACTCTTCTATTTTGGGCCAGCTAAAAAGTTGCTCCTCCTAATTGTAGCTGTACAGACTGGAGCCAGAGTGGATTTCAGGAACATATCTGTTTAGTTTTGGTCAGCCAGTGGATCAAATGGGCCTAGATGTATTTAAGTAAAGAGAACTGCTACATTAACCCTCAAAGCAAAACAAGTGCCCTCTAGCTATATTCCTAGTGCCTATTATATTAAGTTATATTCCGTCTGCTCTTAAATGAACTTCAAAGGCAGTTTCATGCTTTTATTAAGGATCTTGCCTTGAGGCTCAGTTGTTTAGTTTTGTTTTGTTTTGTTTTGTACTGTGGATTGAACTCATAATCTTGTACCTGCCAGGCAGGCACTGTACCACTGAGCTATATCCCCAGCCCTTAGGTTGTTTTCTTAATTCATCATGTTTAGCATAAAACTCAAGCCAAAGACTCCATTGGAAATATTTGCTTTTTTTTTCTTTGATTCCTTCCTGATAAAAAATAACCTGATAAAAGCTATAAACCAGGACTAGGAGTGTATCTCAATGGTAGAGCATATGCTTAACATGTAAAAGGCCATGGGGTCGATCCCCAGTGCACACATGCACGTGCATACACACACATATGCACATGAGGATGCAAACTTGTATGCCTTTAAGGGCTATCAAAGCAACAACATGAAAAGCAGGCCACAAGACGGAAACATGTAGAAGAAACATAAATTCAAGATGTAATTTGCTTCTTCTCTAATTCTGTCCTGAGCACAGCTACTATACAAGCATGGTAAGAAATGGCTGCTGAAACTACCCTTGCAGCATGGAGTCAAAAGGGAGCAGCAAATACTACAGAAGCAGAGAAGGAGCACAGCCAGCGCTGGGAACAGTGCTGCTCAGCCCTACGCACATCAGTAAATTTCTGCTCTGTTCAGAAAATTGCCACGCAGGGGATCTGACAAGTCCCAGCTTTTAATGTGAAGTTGTCTGATTTTTAAAAAATTTATTGTGGTGCTGGGGTTTTGGTGCATGCCTATAATCCCAAGTATGTAGGAGGCTGAGGCAAGAGGATCACAAGTTTCAGATCAGCCTGAGCAGCTTATGTAAAACTCTGTTACAAAATTAAAATATAAAAGGGACTGGGGACATAGCTTAGAACTCCTGGGTTTAATTTCCAGTATTTAAAAAACAAGTTATTGTGGTAAAAATTCATACAACATAGTATCTCTCATCCTAACCATTTCTAAATTTACAGATCATTAATATTATCTATATTCACACTTTACAATCAATCTCTGGAATTTGTCATCTTGCAAAACTGAAACTCTTGCCCACTAGACAAAAACATCCTGAGTCCTTCCTCTCCTTGTCCTGGCACCCACCATCTGTTTTCTGTTTCTATAAATCTAACTACCCTGCATACTTCACAAAGTATAGTCGTACAATCTTTGTTCTTTTGTATCTGGCTTATTTCACTTTGCAGAAGGCCCTCAAGGTTTATCCATGTTTTAACACGTGTCAGAATTTTCTCCCTTTTTAAGTCAGAGCAATATTCCATTGCATGCACGTACCACAGTTGACTTATCCATTTATCCATTAATGGACTTCTACTTCTTGGCTCTTGTGTATAATGTTGCTATGAATATAGGTGTGCAGACATCCATGCAAATTCCTACTTTCAAGCCTTTTGAGTATATATTCAAAAGTGAAATTTTAGCCTGGTGTGGTGGCTCATACCTATAATCAGCACTCAGGAGCCTGAGCAGGAGAATTGCCATGAGTTCAAGACCAGCCTGGGCTGCATTGTGGGTTCAGGGGCACCCTGAACTACACAGTGAGTCCTTGTCTAAAAGAAAGAAAAGAGTGAAATTTTGTTTAATTTTTTAGAGGAAACTTCATACCTTATTTCATACTGGCTACACTATTTTATGTCCCCACCAACAGTGTACAATATTTCTTATTTCGCCACACCATCACTCCTGATTTTTTTTTTTTTTTTTTTTTTTGCGGTACTGGGGATCGAACTCATGACCTTGCACTTGCCAGGCAGGTGCTTATGCCATTGAGCTAAATCCCCAGCCCCACTCCTGATTTTTCAATGTTTGCAACTAAGTCATGGATTTTTTTTTCAAAATACTATACAGTCACGCAGTCCAGGCCACGTGAGCACTGTCTGTCATCTGGAACTTTCCTGCACGTGGAGTCTGATATTCACTGGCCTCTGGCAGGAGGCACCCCCTTAACCCTCAGCAGCAAAGAAGGAGTCCAGATGGCAGACTTGTCAAAGACGATGCCTACATATCATGGGACTCTGGGTGAACACCTCACCTTGCTCTGTTCTTCTGTAGAGTGAAACAGTGGATGTTCATTTTTCCTCTCAAAACACATATGATAGTGGTACTTAAAAAACAGCAAAGGAAAATAAAAGATTTTGTGTTCCTGAGTGTAGTTTATGAATACCCAAAACTCTTAGTCAAATTTGCCTAAGAAAAATAAGTTTTCCTCTGAGAACAAGTAGGACAATTCCTCCTGCTGGCCTCTTGTGAATCTGAGCTGAATTTAGTCTCAGAGTTAAAACAGACAGAAATGCAGCCTCCTTCCTGGTTTCCCTTCCTCTTTAATTTTATGACTGAACATCATACATGTCAAATTATCTAGAGTCCTGTAGTCATAGAGCGGTGTTAAATTGTGGCTGGATGTTTACTTGTTTTGTCACCTGAGTGAAAATGTGTAAAATTTAGAGATAATATAAGAATATCATGACACTTTTTTACCTGTGTAAACTAAACTGGAATGCAGGCCAACTTAGGAGCAAGTAGAGGAAATCGATGCCTTGCTCTGCTTTGTGAGACACCAATATTACCAAGAAATAACTGCTCCTATAAAAGAGGACAGCCAGCTTTTCAAAACCTTTTTGAGGGAGTGCACATGAACAATTCCATCTGGAGAAGATGAAAAAAAGGATGTCTTCTTTTCGTGTGCTGGATTGTGGTTACAAAAATAAGTGTGTAAATATTTAACTAATTCTTCCTTTATGAGATACTCATAGAAAAAGTTAGAGATACACTGAACAATACCATGAATGAACATGATTACAATACCTAATGCATTACATCACATAAATTATGTCTAATTTTGGAAAGATGAGGTTGCAGATCTGACTCTTTCCTTACTGTGAGTTATTGATGGTTATATTTCATCATAAATAGCCCCAAGTAATTCTGCATGCCAGAGGAGCCTCTTCACTGCAGTCAGAATAAAAGAGAGGGTGTGGTAAGAACCAAGAGAGAGAGAGACAGAGAGAGAGAGAGAGAGAGTGAGAGAGAGAGAGAGAACAGATAAGAGAGGGAGGACAGAAGGATTTAATATAACAGGTGTGTGTGAAGTGCTTTGTGTGTATATTTTCTTCAGTTCTTACAATGCCTTTATAAGGTAGGATCTCATTTCTATTTTTGCAGAAAAGTAAGGATCAGATAGATTAAGTAACTTATGCAAGTCACACAGTTACCAAGTAGTTAGTCTAGATTTAAATATGGGTTCAGCCACTTTGCACAAAACTTTCTTGCTGAGATCATTGACAGACCCTTAACATATATAAATAAGAACAAAGAGGTAGTTTGAGCATATGAAGAGACTCTGAATAATCTCTGTTCTTGACACCCTCTGTGGCACTGACCTTTCTTCTCTGAAAAACAGCAGAAATGCATGCTGTTTAGAAGAAAATATAATAATTGCCTGGAAACATGAGAGTGTAGGAACAGTAAACCAAAACTATTTAATGCCAAATTTTAAAAGCTACAGGGTATCAACAATTACAACATTTTAAACAGAAGATGGATTTAATCTCTGGTACAGAAAAGCACAAACATATATAAATTCCAAAAGGAGTCCCAAATGACTGATGAGCCACCAACCACATTTCCAAAAGTTTATATACTTCTGACAATTAAAACAGAAACAAAAAACAAAAATACATTGTCTTACTAATTTCACCTTTTGAATATTCCAGCAAAGCTATTATAGAAGTTTCCTCTGGAATAAAAACTGCCCTCCAAGAGAAAAGTCTACAAAATGGAACCTGATGATTTCTTTGTCCTGATAGAATTCACCATTTCGTTATTCAGACAAGTTAGGAAAAAGTGTTTTACACATTGGTGATAGGTCCAGCATTGTTACATTGTTTGGTTTGGTTTGGTTTGGTTTGGTTTGGCTTGGTTTGGTTTGGGTCAGTGCAGTTCAGTTTGGTTTTTAGGATGAGTGAAGGTAAAGTAAGTGTGATGGAAAAGAGTTTGACATGCATAAATAGGCCCAGAATTCTGTAGGATGATGCTCATCATACATCATTTTCAACAGTGTTGAAGTATTTAACCCATGACCTACAAAATCTAGTGAACTTCCTTTTTTAAAAGTCCAATATCACTTGATATCTCAGCTATTTCTTCATGTAAAACTATGTGCTTCATTTTTGTTCACCTGTGACTAATTATAATTTCCTGGCTGTCCTTAACTTAGTATCATGATGCATTCTGATAATACAAAGGATAATTCCAAAGCCATAAAGACTTGGGATAATTTTACTGATTTTTGAAACTTACCTCCATAGCATCTATATCTAGGGTAAAATCTGGTAAGGTACAAACCAGACACTCACTATTCTCTCCTAACTACTTTGGGTAGCAGTAAAACAATGTGCTTACCCAGAATGTTCTGCTTTGCCTGTGCCAGGTAACTTCCATTGATACCGGAGCTTCATAAAGCTCAGGCTCACCCCAGGCTTCTGAGCTGAATGCATGTGGTAATTCACTGCTTTTTAATCAGTGGCTTTCCAGTCTGGTGGGACAGTTTTACCAGTAGAACATCAGAATATGTTGACCTATTTTTTCATAGTTCTCCAGGAAGAACTGTGCTTGCTGTGGCACTTTGAAATGGAAGGAGTTTGAGTTAATAAAATCAAATTGCATTTTAACAAGTTTCTATGATTGTCCCCATTTCACTAAGTTGTCATTTTTAAAACTCAAAGCAACATGAAGTTTACTTATGAGATTAGGTTGATCAGTTAACTCAAAAGTACAACCTGTGTCTGTTAAACATTTATAAAAAGTAGTTATCTATTTGGATATATTGATACTAGATTTGATCTTATATAAATGTTACTATATTTTATTGCCTAGGGAAATTTTTTTCATGATTTGCTCACAACTATGCCTTCAGCTTTGCAAAAATTACCAAAGATATATGTAATGTACTTCATAGCAAATTTTGCTCAACAACAGCCCACATAGATAATGATCATTTCATGACATTATATCACCTATGACAATACAGCCACTTCAGTTTGTGTGAATATATTCTATGATATGCATGCAATGATGAAATTGGCCAAAAACATATTTCTCAGAACATCTCCCTGTTGCTAAATGACATGAGAATGTGTATCTAGTGGGAGCATTGTACCTTAGCAGTGAAAAGTTTATATTGTGTCCCATAATGCCATGTGGTATAGAAACGTGTTTAAATAGGGAATTTTTTTTCTTTTGTCAGTACTTGGGATAAAACCCAAGGCCTTTCACATCCTGAGCAAGGGCTGTATTATGGAGCTACAACCTTAGAGGACTTTCAAAAGTTCTGCAAATTTTTCTAAACCTAGATTTGTATAAGTATGAGTAAGACGTTCATCTCAGTCCACGTCCAACTAGTCTTTTCTGAACAGTAGGGTTTCCTGGACCCTTTGTCCCGAGCACTCCCCCCCTGCATGCGCTGGTCTTGTCCTGTCCTGGACGATGAGTGTGAGCTACTGCCATGGCCCTTGGCGAGAGCCAAGATAACGGAGCTTGCTGACCTCAGTCATAATTAGGGTTCACGTAATTATTATTGTGGTCCTTGCTCCTCAGTAGAACAATGACTGGGTCGGTGTCCAAGCTCCAGCCTCTCCTTCTTCTGACTCCCACTGTGTTTCTGTCGCAGAGTGGATCTGAGGCCCCTGCCCCCCAGCGACAGGCTGCAGCTTCAGAGAGTGGGAGTGGAGCTGATTCCGAGCCAGCTCGCCACGTCTTCTCCTTCCCCTGGTTGAACTCGCTGAATGAATGATGCTCATTCCGACTGCTACGCTCTGCCTGCCTAGCTGGGACGTGCACAGGGTGCAAGGGACTAGGTGGAATTAACAAGTGCAGTGAAAATGATGTGTGGGACCTCTGGACAAGATTTCTGGGGAAAAAAAGAGACTTTAATTCCAGATCACTTATCTAAGATTGAGGAAGAGAATCCTATCAGAAAATAATTGCAGAAAGCAGTGGAATAAAAGCAGCTGGATATTATGAAAATCTTTCCACTGTGTAGGAAACACTAGGAAGGGTGTGTAGGTGTGCTATGTACGTGTGTCAGTTAAAAGTGACGAGTGTTGAAAAAAGCAGGCACTATACTCTTGTCTCAAATAGGCAGTTTTTGTTAGCATAGTAGCACTTATTTTGTTTCTCTTTAACTGTGCAGGTAGGTCAGTGAAATTCAGTGTCAATTCAGAAGTGACTAGTTTATCAACCTATATGAACAAAAGGTAAATCATTGACCAAAGCTACGAAAATAATTTGCAAAGTTTTCCTTTTTCCTATAAGATGTCACTGGATATATATCAAGAGATGTTCTTGGAATTTAATGATATTTTTAAAGTCCAGAAGGCTAAAAGCTTAGGACACCCCTTGTGACATTTTTTCTAATCTTAGTTTTAGATGTTCGTATATCAAGTCCTTTAATTGAAAAATACTTTTCAGCAGAAACTGTCTGCTTTCTCACATATTCACTGTGGCACCAATCTGGCAAACCGTAGAACACACACGTCACATCACTTATTCTACAGATTTAAATTATGCGTTATTTGTCCCACCATGATGCTCCCTTCAGAACAGATGTGTAACTTTACTCTGTATAAACTCTTAAATAAATGCTGTTTTTAAAAATTTAGTCTTATAATGACTTATTCAATGTTCTGTATTCTCTTACTAATCCGTTAGTCAAGTGTACTTCAAGGCCCTCAAGGGAGGAAGCATCTTCATACATATAAATTAACTTGAGAGTATTAATCAAATAATTGAAATTTCAAGCTATAACTAAATGAACAAAGACAAATACATTGTAAAACTAGTTAGATGTGCTGTTCTATTTTAGAAGTGAATAAAGAGAGTTTGTATTCCTAAGAATCAAGTTGATTGGGGTTGGCATAGACATAAATGTGGAGAGTATTTCTGTAGGTGTTGAAGTCAAAATGTCCTTCATAAGAATAATTCTCCTAAGGGCTATTTTATAGCAACTAAATTGAGTTGTTTTAAATGGCGATGATATCAAATTTCTCTATTAAAATTAATCATTAGAAAACACCCTAGAAAAAAGCACCTTATGGTACCAAAGTAGTGGCCTGATAAAGTGAGCCTTTGTCATAGGAAAACAATGTAGCATCTTGGGTACATACATAGTTTGGAAGAATTCCTGCTTCTTTTCTTTCCCTTCATTCTTCTCTCAGAATTTCCATTTCATAATTAGTCAGAAGTAAACATTATCTCCATTATGATTTGATCTTCCATTTGTAAAAATTACCAAGTTTTAGGACTGGAAGTAATTTCCCAATTTATTTATTTATTTATTTATTTGTATTAGGAATCAAATTCAGGACCTTGCGCTTGCCAGGCAGGCACTGTGCAGCTGAGCTATACTCCCATCCCCACAAATTACTTAATTTAGATTCAGAAAATTAACCCGAGGAGCACAGATGTACCCAAGAAAATTGCAGTTTCTGTACAAGCCACTAATAACAGTGGAAATTAAATGCAGACAGTTTTGGGGTTCTGTGGGAATAGTCATGGTTTTTGGTTCTGTAGGCAGTTTGGAGAAAAGTAGGAACTATGACCACTGAAAGTGAAAAATAAGAGTACAATAACATTTGCAGCTTTTATTAAAAATATAAATAAATATTCAACATTCTCTTAGCACAGCCAAATTGACCAAGGATTGGAAAGATGTTTTATTACTGAAACGTTTACAAGAAAAAAAAGTTGATTCAAAGAGCTTACACATCTTGTCCTACCCACTACTCAAGGGAATGGCAATCTCTTTGGCTCTGACTACTAGAAAAACAACTGGGAGGCTTCCCTCTGCCTCATAATGTTTCCTCCTGGGCCTGCTGGGTTTTTAAAAAACAAACAAACAACAACAAGAACAACAAAATTTGACTGTAAAGACACCTGGACTTGGAAACGAAAAGCCAACAATACAAATGGCATCACATCATTATTGCACATGTATACACTTCGCATGCTAATTAAGGGGTATGGAATCTCTCCCTGTACATTCGCTATGTTTCAAGCTATATAAAAATAAACAGATGATACCAGAGCAGCACTATGGTACAGAATGCTGTATTGTTAATTTTTTTATGTTTTTGGGTGCGCTACATGTGGGATCATCTCATTTCCCAATGATCTCCATCAGTTTCCTGTTGTTGTGGGCTTGCTGCGCTAACTGCTCGGCCCTGGCCATTTCCAGGACTTCTCGGAGGAGGTGGAAGGTGAGATCCAGGGAGATGGGAGGCTCCTCGGACCGCCGCTCCCTCTCCAGTGCCTCCTGGTGGCCGCCCAGAGCGCTCCCGCCGCGGCGCTCCGCGGCGTCCGCGGGGCTGTCGGGCGAGCGCAGGGGCGTCTGTAGCTGCTGCAGCGCGCGGAAAAAGTTGGCTGCTGCCGGGTCCGGCGAGGGGCGGCCGCCTCCGGCGAGGGGCGAGGAGCCGGGTGAGGAGCGCGCGGCCGGGCTCTTGCGGAGGCGCCCCAGGCGGAGGAAGTACTCTTCTCCCATGCGGAGCAGAAGCGGACGGGACTGCGGCGGCCGGAGCTGCTCGGGCTGAGGCGGCGGCTGGAAGAAATCCAGGGGCGGCGGGGAGCGCGGGCCCCGGCGGCGGAGGGCCCCGCATGGGGGGCAGGGCAGGAGGGCGAGCAGCAGGACGCCGGCGGACACGAGCAGCGGCAAGCGCATGTTAGGGGCGCTCCCTGCGGCAGAGGGCCAAGGGCGAGGGCGGGGAGGGAAGGGCGAGAGAAAGCACGGTCAGAGCGGCCCGCGGCTCGGGGCCCGCCCGCTCCCCCCGCCCTCCCCGGCGGGGGCGCTGTCCGCGGTGCTGAAGCCGCGAGCCGGGGCCTCGGGCCCCGGGAGACGGGACGCCTGCTGGGCTGCGCAGCAGAGCTCGCGCCCTCGCCCCCGACAGTGACTCTTTCGAGATTCCGAAGGCAGCACCCCCGAGTCCGCTGCCTAACAATCCCGACACCTATTTCCAAAACTAGAGTCCCCTGAGCCTAGAAAAGCAGCACAAATCTAAGATGCCGTTCGCTGTCCAGGCCCCCTCCGGAATTGCAGCGTATGCTCCCCAACTGAGAACTAGTTCCTCGTCTCCGCTCCACTCCTTCCCCTGATTCCTTAGGTGTCTGGATCGATATGGGGCAGTGAGGTGGGGGCTCCTATCCCCAGACAGCGCGGAAGAGCTGGAGTTGGGGAACCACACGCAGCCGTCTAAGTTTGCTCCTGACACGTCCCAGTTAGCACCGGAATCTTAAGGTACGGTCAGCAACAACAGCGACAGCCAACACACACGCACACGCGCGCACACACACACGCACACACGCACGCACACCGCGGCAGCTCGGGCAGCGCGAAGTTGGTGGCGCGTCCGTCTAGGCGCTCCCTACCTTCCCAGGCGCTCGGCAGCTGAGCCGGGTGCAGTCGCCTCTCTCTCTGCAGAGGGACGGCTCCGGGCTTTCTCTAAAGGTTTTCTCCCCTTTTGTTTCTGCTCCCACTCTTTGTCTTTGTCTCTTCTCCTTTTCTTCAGTCTCTTAAGTACTTGGGCTCCGAGTTTCTCCACCCCAGAGGCTGGTGTGGGATTTTATAGTGTCGACCCTCTTCGGAAAGCACGCAGCATTTGCCTAATAAGCTGACGCTCTCTTGACAGCTCGATTGCGTGCTGCCTCTGCTCCTGCATAAATCATAGGGCCCTGCCAAGGAGCGAGGGACAGAGTTTTTGCTATTTCAACACTGAATCTCACATCCAATTATATCAACAGATATTTATCGCCTCCTTAGTGACGTCAACGAATCCTAAAATGGAAGGGCTTCTTATGACTTGTCCATTGACAAAAATTCTTGAATGAGATTTCCCAAGAGTGGAAAACACTGACCTCTTACTATGGAAGGCCAAATTGAGGGTTGGGGAAGAAAAGACAGCAAATGGGAAAGGAGCTGAAGGGGAAGTGAGAAGGAAGGGAGGTCTACCATGCTGTCCTGCAAGGACAGAAACTGACAGCTAGAGGAAATGGACAGGAGCCCCCAGTCACACCCCTTCCTGTCTTCTCTGGCCAGTTTTCTCAGGGTATCTGAAAATATCTCTTTCCTATGGACAAAGAATCCTACCATCTTTCTGCCTGGAAAAGAATAAAGAACCAGGAAATTTGTGTGCAGAGAAATCCTGGGTTAGTGTTCTCTGCTTTTTCCTCCCAAGAGCAGAAAAAGGAGTTATGAGTCTGCAGACACAAGGCCAGTGTCTTCAGACACAGTTCAGGTCCTTTAAATGATGACAATGGTTTCTACAGTGACGAAGAGGCATGAGCAAGGGTCAGTTAGTGCGGCTGCAGAGACCTTAGATTCCCACAGAGCCTCACTACTGCTCCTGTGTCTCCCTTCTGTAAAATCTAAAATTAGTTGTGGAATTTTGTCTATTCAATCCAAACCCAATAACAACACAGCTAAAATATATCAGATGCAGATTTTCATTGCTGAATACTGAGTCTGTAAAAACGCAGTCTCACTTATCTCACCATTAATATGATAACACACATATCAGGGTTACCCCATTGTTCTTTTCCGTCACTTCTTTTTCCAAATGCAAATGTACTCCAAGTTAGCTTCATAAATAAATGCTCCCTGACATTATTACAGAATGGAATGCTAAAGCCTATAAAGTGATACTCAAATTTTGAGTTAAACTGATGCTATCGTATAAGTGGGAGGCAGTTACCTTTAAATCTGCAATTGAAAATGCAATTGCAAGATCTTGTGTTTGTGATTCAATTCAGCTTCCAGGTAACCACCATAGTTGTTTATCAGAATTTCCTGTTGCTCATTGCTAGTTACCTCTACTGCTTCCTTTGTAGTTGATATAATAACATATATTTCAACTCTGATTTGGGGTCTATACTAATCCACAATTACTCTTTGAAACAAAGGTAGGTAAGAAAAAAAACCTGACAGTAAACTCACAGTTGAATCGTTGCATTGTGAAATGTACTTTGACTTAAAGAGAACAGAGAAGTTAGTCTACTGGAAAAGATGCATACTGTTAATAGATCACTGTGGCAAATGGTTGAGTTTCCACAGGAAGGCTGAGTTCAAAATTGGTAGAGGGGCAAACAGAATCTTGGTTTTTGTTTTTGTGAGTTTTTAAAGTTGAAATGAATTGCCACATTTTTGCTACTTTCTTTTATGACCTCTTTTTTTCCCCCATTAGCAGAATCAAGGGGTGAAAAGTAGGCTTAGAAGGGGGAGTTGCAGGTAAATGGATACAGATATGGGCCTATGGAAAGGATTAGAATTGGAAGTTTTAGCTGGGGAGGTCTAGCAAAGATAATGCAGCAGGTTTTGTGCTCTGACTAACCTCACATCCCTTCATCTCTTCTCCTGTTCAGCTGATTGAAATGCTGTTTTAGCACAGCTGCCTCATCACAGTTGAGTTCTTACTGTGAGGTTTTCCTGGAGAATAAATTGGGGAGCACCAAAATTTATTCAAATGTTGGATCTCATCAAATCACAGTGTTCACTTTACAAATCTTTCACTTTACAAATATTTTCAAAAAAAATTCAGTTTGGATGAGCAACAGAGTTTAAATGACTTACTTATCCTCACCTAGTCAGTTAGTCATAAAGTCAGAATCACAACTTAGTTCTTTTGACTACCAGCACATATTATTTGCATATAAAAACACCCTTTGAGCCAGACATGGTGGTGCATACCTGTAACTCCAGCACTCAGGAGGCTGAGGCAGCAGAATCATTGCAAGTTTGAGACCAGCCTAGGCTACAAAGTAAACCCAAGGCCAGCCTGAACTACATATTGAAATCCTGTCTCAAAAAGCACACACACACACACACACACACACACACACACACACACACAAAGACTACCTAGCATTAGGTAGTCTAAGAAAAAGGAAAAAACACCCTTTGGAGTTGTGTTTCCAGCAGAGGTACATGAACAAATTAAACCGCAAATATGAATTTAGATAATTGATCCTTGGAGGATCATTCTTAGACTGTCCTTATATTGGTAAACTTACTAAAGTATGACAGTGCAGATTCTCTGTTCATGCTGATGCCCCAGCACTTGATTTGAAATCTCTGACTATATAAACTACAATTTACTTTTCTGCTGAATCATATAATTATGATATGAAGGGTTTGAGTGAATTTTCAACTTAAAAAAGATTAATTTGAGGGCCAGGGATTTAGCTCAGTGGTATAAAAACCTGTCTGGCAAGTAAAAGGAACTGAGTTCAATCCCCAGTACAAAAAAAAAAATTAAATAATTTGACTTTTTTCCTACCTTAGAGAACCTTTGGAAAAAAGTGATCCTTTGATTAAGCACAGAAGATGAGACAGGTTCTCAAAATAAATATACATACTGTGACTGGAGAAATAACATAATACAGAGAATTTATATGCAGAATAAACTAAATATCCAAGCTCATAAAAATCACCACTCACATATCCCATCTTACATGTAGGAATAATTTCTTGAAAGTTCTGAACATAATCTAGGAATCTGCAAAACAATCCCTCAACAAATTATTTTTAATTAATCAGTTAATGTAAGTGCAAAAAACATCTCTTAACTCCCCAGGTTGTGAGATGAGAATATTAGTATGCCTTCAACTTTTAATACAGCCTCCTGTGCCTTCGTCTCCCAGTTTGTCATCTATATGTGTACTCTCAGGTTATTGGTATCCATTACCTATAAGTAGAATTAAGTCTTCTGTGCCTTGGCCATAGTTTGATTTTAAAGCTACAGAATAAGACCACAGACTCTAATTATGTTTCCTTTCTTCTTTTTCTTTTCTACAATTACCAGTTGCCATATTCCTAGTTTGATTTTATGCTAAAATTGTGTAGGATGTGAGGTTAGTCAGATTTTATGTTAAAATTATGAACTCATATCTTCAATAATAAATAATCTAGTAAATCTTTCCCATCTTTTTAAGACTTCGCAGTGAGGACTGTAACCTGCTGCTTTGGGTCTACTTTCCAGATCTGCTTCGTGGCTGACTTCCTGGGTTTTCTCGATTCTCTCTTCCTGGATGAAGTCATTGTTCAAAATCAAATGATTTCTTCTTTCTTGATTACTACATTTATTTTTGCTATAGCCTCAGGTAGCTTTCTAAGAAAGGATTCTAGTAGGCATATTTTCTGAGTCTCTGCATTTCTAGAAATATCTCTATATAACCTAAGATATTGAGCGATACTTTGTATAATATGACAATTTCAGGTTAAATGCAATTTTCCTCTACCTTTTAGTATTATTCCCTCATATTATATTAGGAAATTGTGCTGATAAGAAATCCAATACTGCTGAGTGTAATGGCACATCATTATAGTCCTATCACAAGGGAGGCTGAGGCATGAGGATTGCTGTGAGTTCGAGGCCAGCCTAGGCTACAAAGTGAGTTCAAGGTCAGCCTGAACTGCATAGTGAAAACTTGTCTCAAAAAGACAAAAAAAAATCCAATATTATCTTGGTACTCATTTTTGTATGACCTAAATATTTTTCATTTTTTTCTTTCATTTTTTTCTTGATGGTTTTAGTCTTGTCTTTTTGTTGACATTTTGAAATTTTGCAGTGGTTTTAGAACTTTTTTTTTATTAACCATTCTAATTTAGTTCTCAGGTATAGAGAAATCTTTTGTTTCTGTGGTAATTTCCTTTATTCTTTCTTTATATGACTTTTGTTTCCCTTCTGTTGGCCCTCTGTGTTTATTATTTTCTTTACTTTTGAGCAAAAGCTTTTAAATATCTTTCAGTTATTTAATTAATTTTATTTTACCACCCTATGTTCAACTTTCATTCTCTTTTTCTTTCTCTGTCCCTTTATCATAGCTCCTATTTTGATTTATGGAGTGATACTCCCTCAAATTCTTTAAAAATACTAACTGAAAAGTTTCTAAGTTTTCTTTTATTCCTCCCCAAATTGTCAAGTCCATCTATGGTTCTGTGAAAAGATTTTACATGTCTTACTCTCTATTTTATTTTGGAGATTTCCCTTAAATTTCTTAAGACAAATCTGTGTATGTATGACAAAACTTTCATATTTAAGAATTAGGCAAAGCAAAGCTGATCAGGAACTAGACATGAAGGACAAAGAGCTTGTCACCAAGCAGCCTTCTTTTCAGGGTAATGAGACAGTGAACTGGCTACTAGAACATTGCAGGACTTGGAAATTCCAAGTATCATCAAAGTCATGAATGGGAAAGGGGGTCAAAAATGGGGATACTCAAAAGACTATATATAGGAAATTCAACCACTTAACCAATTTTTTGTAATCCAAGTGGAGAATGCCAGGCATGAAAATGTTTATTAATTAGGCAAAAAGCAAACAACTGCACAAAGAGTTGTAAAACGTACTGTTATGGGTTACACTGTGTCCTCCCCAAATCCATACTGTTGCTGGGGTGGGGGGTGGAATGTACCACTCGACTCCTTGTCTGGAACATACAACCGCCAGGATCATAATCTCTGCAACAATAATGACTTGAAGAGGTTCTGGGTAGGCTTCTTCCTTAGACTCCTGCCCTCTGCATACCTTCTACAGCTGCTTCCTCTACCATTTTCTTTCCTTTTCTTCTCAGTAACCATTCCATCCTTCTGTTCTCAGGGTTGCCTTTCTGTGGAGCTTTGCAGCTTCTTTCTCTCTCTTGCTTCCTCAAATGCTGCTTCCTCTTTGCTGATCCCTTTATTTCTGAAGCTTGTTAAAACCTCTTAACTGCTTCTGGTACATATCCTGTTCTTTTCATCATTTGGGGTTTATACTTTCATTTCTAGGGGGCCCGAGAGGGGAAAGGTAATACACATGCATTTTAGTAACAACCTTCTGAATGCGGTATCGAGTGGACTGGAGGGACATGGGGGCAAACATGATTTATAGTCTCTGGGTTATTTAAATTAGCCTCACGTGCCCCAGGGTGGTGGGAACTGTGGAAAGTGATGTATGGGTCCAGGAAACAGGAGATTCCATCTGT